>JAVQJX010076567.1:0-15740 GCA_036025115.1 Ambassis agassizii
GAGGTGGAGTTTTTCTTGGTCCATTCGCTGCTTATCCAAGCAGCGAAACGTCTTCAAGAAAACTCTACAAGTCCAGATGCCTTGATTCAACTCTTTTTGAATGAAAATGACCTGGATGACTGAGAACCTTCACCAACATCTTGGTCCGTTCCTGTGCAGGTCTTTAGAGACTGCCTTCTCTGACACTTCATTCCCAAACTTGGCTACTTTTTTCTCAGCTCTTTAGACACATGTCTCACTACTTTTCTTTCCAAATTTTTCCTACTTTTACCAGTCTTGTTCTGCACTTTGACTCTTTTGAACTTCTTGATAAAACCTGGAAGCACTTTGACAAACTCGTATATCCTTCTCCTGCTTTGTAGGCATTAACAATCCTTTTTCCACACATCTAAACTTATTTCTTTCATTTTTGTGTTAAGGCAAAATAGCACTTGTTATGTAAGATACCAATCCTCTTTTTTTTAAGTACAAATCAAAAGCTTACAGGGTCACTCAGTTAAAACACAGACTACATAGTATCATTGCATAACATTTTTTTTATAAGAAGGAGAAGAACAATTTCATGGGGGATAATAATTTTGTCTCTTGCTATAATAATTAGTCTAAAACATTGACTGTTATGAGAAATCATTTTAAAGGAGTTGCTGATTTGTCCTCTCTTAACCAGCTGTATTTGGTACAAACAAACTGGGGCAATAATTGTTGGTGGCTACACTTTAACATCACAAAAAATGTGTTGTTGTGTGTGTTGATAAAGGTGTGTGGCATGCTTTAGAATAGGTTTTACCTGATCCATACCATTCAATGATGATTGCACTCATATATCCTTGGAGATAAAGGATGCAGCTTATGTCATTTTGATACTCAAAGTCCAGAATTGGGACGAATGAGTTGGATGCTGGAGGACTGAGCAGTTGTAAAAACCTCTGAAACTTTGACATAATCGTTATAACAGGATGATCTGTTGCTGACATGTTTGTGCACCTTCAGAGGTCTCATGGAGTCCAGAACCGGCTTGCACAAAACAACCTTAATGTCCTGATCTCTGATGCTGAAGCTGTAAATTGGTGCAAAGTCTGTGCACGTGAAAGCTTCTCTTGTTGTCAGCCTCCTAAATGTGTCCTGTTGCATCGTGTTTTTGTTTCACACAGGAGTCCCGATCCACCTCAGCTTCTTTGAACTGTCTTCTCTCTTCACCAGAGCCGCTGCAGCAGCAACCTGGCAATACAAATAACTGTCTGCGCACTGGCGGCTTATAGGTGGAGACAGTCTATTTGTAGAGCCTGTGGCAAGGTTAATCCCTAATGATACAGGCCCTCGTCTCTGCTCCCCCTCACATCCATTCAGCACCTGCCTATTTCTCTTATTGCCAGGGTCATTATCACTGCAGTTAATTTTCAGGTTGCAAGAGAGGTACTCGGTCAGGTGGGAGCTTGCAAAGTGTCTGATAACTGTCCTCGCTCGTTGCTGTATTTACATTTGTGGTGTTCGTGCAGGTGTTCACATGCTCTCTTCATTAACATGAAGTCCTGTACAGTAAGTGTAAAATATAAATCTGATAGGCAGAGGTAGTATGCGTTGGCAGTGCCGAGCAGATGGTGTAAAGCCCACAATGCGAAACACGATACAGATGTTGCGGTGCTCGTGTGTTACAGAGATGTCAGAGGTGTTTAGCATCGACACAGCTGGAACAAACGGTTGTATTGTCTTTCTCCTTTATCTCTGTTTTCACTGAAGTTTGCCAGTTCGGCTGTCAAGATAAAGATAACTAACATGCTTTGTCACTTCAGGCGACACGATACGTGTTCTGCATGTTCAGGCCAGTCAGGCTAGTCAATGTTTAAGCTCATTATTGTGAGAGATTTTGCCCCATATGTGAGCACATCTCCTCTGCAGTCATCGACTTTTGTGTGGTTGCACCGAGATGGAGCTTTTCTTGACTCCTGTGGTGTTTTTGTTACATGGTCCTGTTGCCGTGGAAACATGTCACATTTCAGATGGACATGGGGTAGGCAGCAGTTTGGAGCTCAATTGTGTGTTTCTGACAAAGAGAGAGAGATTTTCACCCTCCTGGCAGAATTTTTAGATTTCTGAACAATGAAATAATAAAGAGATTTTGGTGTGAGTCATGAGGGATAAGAAGAATATTTCTTTATCTTTCTGCAGGAATTAGGAGTCAAATGTGTTTGTTTGGCTCTCACCGTGAAGTTAATAAATCTCAGTCCCCACCTGCAGCAGTTTTGTGCAAGTTGTGTCATTTTTAATTTATGGCTCATAATTCACTCAGGATTTTCAGCAATGTGGTTGTGTAAAGGTTTTTTTTGGTTTATGCATCACATACGCAGCAGTTCTCCCTGTCAATGTTTGGTTACTGTAAGACTTGGTGAAAATTTTCCTAATCACATAAAGATTTATTATATTGTTACTGAAACCCTGCAGGTGGGAAACGGTTTCCTCTTCTGTTAATGTCAAACTATGACTCCTACAGCCTTTTGTCTCGGGTGATGAGCTGATCACTGGGAGACTGTTTGAGTAGAGTAAATGACTAATAATAGAAGTTGAGTGTGCGCCGTACCCTCCACAGTGACCTGTAACCTGAGGGAATAAAGCTTAAGACACAGTGATTCACCACACACTCTATTCTTCTGGAAGTAGCCGGCTGTGAGCTGGAAAATCCCCATGCACGTGTAAGAAATTACTTTTGTGTGCTTTGGCTTAAGGATTGAATTAAAAGAAAACGATGCAGGTGGGTCCACTGAGTCTCCTCTTATACCTGTGGAATTGGTGGTTATAGCTGCATTTATTTAAGTTTGTATTATGTAGACATTTCTGGGAAGTAACAGCTGTGCGCGTTGTACCAGATGGCAGGATGCATCATTCTTTTGGTCTCTTAGTACCATTGCTGTAATATTGATTAATAGATTTCCTAACATTTTACGTCCTGATGACGTATAGAGAAGTATGAAGAGAGGGATTCTCATAGCAGCTGGATTGTGTGTGTTTGTGTCATGTGTGACAGAGTCGCCTTTGTTGTCACTTTTTTTTTCTCCAGGTAATTATTTACTGAGTTGAATTTTCAAATAGAAAAACCATTAAATGGTAATGGATTCATGGGACAATAGCGTATATATTTGTTCAGAGCACAGACCCTAATCCATGCCTAAAAATAGATCATACTAAATTAGGTTCGATTTCACTCATGCTTTTTAATGCCGACAGCTTTGGGATTAGCTGGACAGGATTAAAATTTTGGCTCAGGCCAGGTGTTTAAATTCTGAAAATAATACATTAGGAATACATACAGAAAAATTTAATCCACATTTTTCACCTGCACCTGTGGTGAGATGTTAGGCTTCAGACCAGCCTGGTGCCGGCATCTCTGAATGAAGCTCGGGATGCAGCCGAACATCAGGGCGGGCCACTCTGATGATTAAAACTCATCTGTGGTCTATAGCACCATGTTTGTTGTGGTCCCCAGCTCCTGTCTCTGCTATTCTCCTTCATCTTGATGTCTGACGACTCATGCCAACTCTGCAGGATTAAAAGGGTGCAGTGGAGGGCGAGTGCAGCTCCTCTGTGTCTTTCTACACCTCTTGGTTTTCTCAGCAGTGGGATCCTGGTCTCTGATGTCTTTTTTTTTTCTCAGCTTCTCTCTTTAACACAGGGGCGATGTCAGTGATAATCAAAGAGCTGTTTTGCTCCTGCTCACTTATTGGTACCACTTTGCCACTGAACTTTTTCCTGCCAGCTGTCTTTGTGTCTCCAGCAGTATGTATGTGCCCTGTTTTGGCATTAGATCACAAAACACCTCATGTCATCACAACTTGGGCTCTTCAGCATCGAAGCGGACTGTTTTTAGATCCACTATCTGCCCGTGGCATGTTGGGACCAGACCTTAGTAGCCTCAGGTGTGGTGGCCCGGCATTTAACATGCTAATGATTAAAAGAGAGTCTTAGTGAACAGCGGGGTTGTTTGTTCCAGACCTGCTAGGGGTAGCTTCAACCATATTTTTGTCCCGTGTTCTGTCTTTTGTTTGATCTGCAGTACGCACAGAGGCAGGAGGGAGAGAAAACAACAGGCAGAGGTATTTCAGAGTTAAGCCTGAGTCAGAGAAGCTGGAAGGCTAAGAGGTGGGGGGATGGGAGGACAAAGAGGGGTGGAGGATGGGGAGGGAGCTGGCACTCAGTACAGAGCCCTCTAGCTGGAGAGTGGGAGCTTTATATAATGGGCAGGTAGTGTGCAAACCCCCACCCCACCACTACCACCCCTCCTCCTCCTCCTTCCATCCGCCTACACAACCTCCGCACACCCACACACAAACACACATCCTGCAGAAACTGCTTGGCACAACATTATTAGCCTCACCATCTCCCAGTCTCCAGGGACTCAGAAGAACTGCATTACTGTTCACCTCCTCAAAACTAAGTAAAGTGCAGCGGATTTTTTAGCTCCACTAACAAACGTGGAGTTCAAAGCAAAACGATGACGATTACTTAAAGCTCTTTCTTTGTTGTGGTTAAGTCAACGACCCGCTCTGCCTCAGGAGAACACCGGTGGAAGTTTCAGACTTTTATTACTCTCCAGTGCTTTGACAAGGGTTAAACCAACACTGTCGGGTGATCTGAATGGGTCACCGCTTGTTAGCTGACCTTTTCTAGTGTGTTTTACACTGTTGGTGTTTTTTGGGAACAGGACACCTTTGTTGAGGATGGAAATTTAATCTAATAATAATTCTGTTTATTTAACCGAAATGTTTGACAAAGATCTGATAATGGAGCTAATCTGATGATTAGTTTTTACATTTAAGCAATCATTTAAAAGAACTTTTTATATATTGCAACGAAAAAGCTCCCATAAGGTCTTTGTGCCTTAAACAGGCTTTAAGATTTGATTCAATTCTGAGGGTATTTATTCAATTCAACATTGATTCCCTGAGAAGTTTTTCATGTTTGTACTGGTCTCGTCCTGTCTGGTCTTCACTTTACAAAGCATTTAAGTCACATAAGCTCCTTTATTCCCCCCACAAAATGACACTTGCTGAAAATGTGGCAGGATTTTGAGTTTTTTCCTTCTCCAACATTAACATAAAAAAATTCACTATTGATATAACATAGAGCTGTGATTCATGAAGTACTCATCTTTACCTTACTGTACTTCATCGAGCATTTATTGAGCCATTTCCAAAGAATGTTTTTTTGACATCATTTGAAGGTCTTGCAGATGCTTTTAATCTTTCCATCTTTTTTATACTGTTCTCAGATGATGATTGCAACTATTATATTCTTTTTTCTTGTAGGTTTTTCTTCATTGTTTTCTTTAAGTGTAAAATCAGGATAAGGCTGAAAGTTGGAGTCAGTATCAAGGTGTGGCCTGGAGATTTGTGTTTCACTGCATTACTTCTCAGTGTCGTCATCAGCGAAGGAAAAATATTTATGGTGTTCTGTGTCACTTCAGGCGATGGAAAAAAAATTGTTATTGGTCATTCCGGTATTGAAGCCAATAAATGGAGTTAATCATCATCATTTTCAACAATCTGTTACACTGATCAGTCTCAGCACATTGAAAAGGAAGGGATTTATTCACACACACATGTAAGTGTCAATATGTTCGTATCATATGAGGGTCATTTGACTGAACGGTGCGTTTGAGGTTTTGCTCAGCACATGTGATCACTACGAGGTTAATGATCTCTCGTGTTGTGCGTGGCTCCTGATGCTGTGTGTGTGTTTGTCTGTGTGTGAACTTGCTTCCACCTCGCATGCTAACTCTTTGTGTGCCAGATCTGTGGCATGCATGCATCCTCTTTTTGGCGGTCCTCTGCGTGTGTGCTGTATTGAATTGAAGAGCTTTGCATGATGACTAGGGAACATTTAGTGTGTGTGTGTGTGTGTGTGTGTGTGTGTGTGGGGCTGTGTGATTAAATGTAAGATAAGAGAAACGCATATATAAATCACAGGTGTAAGCATTTGTGCACACTTTGAACAGCGCTGACGACATTGCGGTGCCTCATGTTTTTCTATGGAGCATTCTGCCTTGCTAGCTTATTCACACAGCGGTCAATTGCCTGTGCTGTTACTATCTTTGATGCCAACTCAGAGGCACGCTGCCCTTCCGCCTCCATGCATTTCGCACAGAAAAGCAAGGTGCAATAATGGCGCAGAACGCTGCAACATCAGGCCACTGACTCACTGTCACACTTTCATGACTTTTTGTAGCACTTAAATAGAAAAAGTCTGTTTTAATGGTGTAAAAAAGAGCACTGAAAAATAAGTAGAAAGCTAATTTACATTTAACAGCTTTAACAAAATGCATATAAAAATACAAAAATAGTGAAATATATTAGCAGTGAGAGAAGTTGGACTCCATTAATTTGGACACAGCAGATAGAAAGCCAGACAGATCGAGATGAGAAATGTGAGGTTGTCGTCCCTGCTGCCACTAAAACAGTGAAAACAAAGATGAGTCCTGCACTGGAAAAAGTATGTGGAGCTGCTGGTAACTTGTAGCAATCAGGACCTTCTCAGAAACTGGAGCTCGTTGCCAGCCTGTCTGCAGTTTCGGAGGCCGTTTTTTTTCTCCTGCCGACAGATAAAACAGTCCTTTCAGGGGCTGCTCGGCCACTGGCCAGTTCCAACCTGTCTCTCCCCATCAAACGGGCCTCCGTGCTGCCTGTTTCTTTTCATTATGGCTCCACTGCAGTCCGCTGCTCTGAGCTGCTGCACAGGTGTGTGTGTTTCCAGTGGAGGGGAGGCTGTGTGAGGGGATGGAGCATGCAAGCATTGGTTTGCATGGGTGTGTTGTCTGTGGGAGTTTTAATGACACATAGGCGTTGCTGTGTCCTGCATGTAAAAGTGATTGTAATTCAGAACGCTCCCAACAGCAAGTGAAGGCTTCAGATTACACGTTGTAGAAACCAGATCAGATCAACAGAGAAATTAAAAAAAAAACATTCTGTGCTTCCAGCTTCTCTTGTGTGGAGGATTTCTGGATTTGCACCATTTATTTCAAATCAAAAAAAGCTTAGCTGCAGTTTCAACAGCACGGTATTTGTTATCACTAGAGAAATATGGATCGTCTCAGCTAACATGTCCATCTAAGCTGCCACCTCCAGCCTCGCCTCCCCCCCCCACCCTCTTGTGTTTTCACTGAAGCTGTGGAGAATTTCATTCGGTTTGGAGGCTCAGCTGCTCTCCCTCTGTCTCTCTCTCTCGCTCTCTCTCCTCCCATCCCCCATCATCATCCCTCCATCCGTCATTCTCACCAAGCTCTGGACACAGCAAATTATTACCCTGCACATTGCTCTCCAGACTGAGGAGAATGTGCAGGGGAAAAAAATGAATTTAGTTTTTTTTTTTTAAAAAAGTCTTGATTTTAATGTGCAGAAATATAGTTTTTAGTTTGTTTCTTTTCCAAACTAGGATGACGAAAATGTCCATAATAACCCTGCTCATTAAAAGGCATTGAATATGAACATCAGGCTGCAAATTTTTTTGGACAATTTGTAAGACTGGCATGCCAAATCAAGAAGATACATCCTCTTTTGGTCAGTTATTCTGCTGAGGCTCAGCTCATTAAAGCTCCCTTCTTCTCTCTGTGATCCCATTTTTCAAATGCAGCAAAACCCAGTTGTCCTCATTTGCTTCCTTTTGTTTCTGTAGTTTGACTTTGCATTGGAGAACATGAAGAACATCTGATGTGATGTTTAGTATTGAGTTAACTTGAAAACATCTGGGGCTGAATGTTTTCTCCACTTTTCGGCTAACGAATCTTTCATTTCCTTCACTAGAGCATCGACAAGCTGACGTTTATTTCTCCAGCACATCCCCTAAGGTGCTCTACAGGATTTAGGTCTGTGCTCCGGTGGGGTGGGGGGGGCGGCATTCTAAGATATTGATTTTTGTCCAACAGGCAGCTGGTATGCTTTGGATCATTATCCTGCTGTAAGATACATTTCTCTTAATATCAAGGAATCTGACTGACCTGTGCTTTTCACACTGTTTGTGCAAAAAATCCAGGCTGAATCTGGACTCATCGTAAAATAACACACGTCCAAAATCTCCTGGGTTTTTTTTATTATTTGAGTGTACAGCTCGTTCCCTTCGCATCATGTTCCTCTTCCTCAGTACATTTTGAGCCCATGTGAATGATTGTGTGAGTGGTGTTTTCTGTTTCATGCCTGGATTTCTCATCACTTGTCGTACAGAATTTCATCATTCTGGAGTTTTGTTGGTTTCATCGGAATATTTTAGGGGATTGAATCTGTTTTTTTGGGTCATATTTAAATCCAAAAATCAGCTCTATAGCTTCAAAGAAGGACACTGTGTGTGCGTTGTGTGTGCGAGTGTTTGCCTGTAAGAACTCCCTTGTTAACACGAGCTCCTCTGTGTGTGTGTGTGTGTGTTGTATCTTCTCTCCCTCCTTCCTTTGTTGCAGCTTCCCTTTGCACGTACATGTCAGGTTGTTTCTGTAGAACAATATAGTGGGGTGCATTCTCACACTGAGGTGTTTTATTCAAGCTTTTCAGTGCTCTCAGATTTTTGTGTTACAGAACAAATGAAGACAATTCATGATGTTTGATTTTAATGTTTCATATTCAGGACATATGTATATACTACTGACAGAAGTAAACTTTACGTTCAGAGGCTTTGGTGATTAAACCAGCTTTCAGGCAGAAGTTAATTGTTAAGATAAACTACACTAATCGGTCGATTTTCAACGACTCTAAAAACAACAGATGGGCTTGTTTTTGCTGGATATCAAACTCTATCATGGCAGGCAGTGGAATTTGAAATTTTATCCAAATTAACAAGAAAATAAATCCTTCTTTATAGCTGGTGTTAGTTTTTGATTTTTTTAATTACATATAGAGCTCAAAGTATTAGTTAATTAATCCAGGAGATGGGGGGAAAAAGTACCACACATTTCATTGTTAAATTATGAGGAGCAACTTTTCTTTAAACTTTTCTTTCTGTCACATTTCTTATGTAGCACAGTGACTGTCTTCCAGGCGAGATAATTAGACTTTAGGTCCTAGAAGACAATAAACAAATTGGTTTATTTTTTTTCCTGTCAGTCTTTGAGTTGTTCATCATCTTTCTCCTGCAGGAAACAGTGACAGGTTTAGCCTTGTTTGTGTTGGACAAACAGAGCCTTCCTCCTGCTTAGAAACACAGTACATATATAACATTTTGGTGGCAATTTTTAAAGGGGTGGGGGTTGTCAAATAAATCACTGCGCCAAACAAAAGCTGGGAGCATCGTGTCAGTTAGAAGTTGTGGACTGGAAGGATGGAGGAGTTTGATGGAGGCCACCTGTCCTGTGAAGGAGAATGATTGACAGAGGAGAGAAAGAAAAAAGGAGATAGTAAGAGCAGTGAACTGTGCCATTTATCTCTCCTGCCACTGTTTTCGCTCCTCCATTTTTTTTTTGGGTGAAGCCAGAGGAATGTTACACATACGCAGTGTGGTGAAAGAATATCTCTCTGTGTGTTTGTGTGTGTGTGTCAGGTTTGTGTGTTTGTCTCTCTTTTGTGTGTGTTTGCTGGGTGGGGGGAGCTTGGTGTGTGTCTGTGTGTGTGTGAAATAGTGGGCAGCCACAGTGTCATCATTTCTTCACGTCCCCCCCTCTTTTTCATAGAACTGGTCATGTTATTGTTGCTTTACTCTGTCCTCATATAAGATAGATACTGAACAAAATAATACTGCATTATTCAAATGATTGTGTTGTGTTCAAAAAATATGTGTTAATCCTGAATATTCGGACAGCTGCTGCTTGTGTGCTGCACCTGTGATTGAGCTTCGTGCTGCAGCAGCCGTCTGTGTTTGACTGATGTGTTTTTATAACTGCAGTGTCGTTCAGACAGAAGGCATCAGAATTACATTCACATATGGGCGTCTGCCTCTGACTTTTTTTTTTACTGAAACAAAGGACAGGTTTGCTGTATGCATTATAAGGACATCAATCTTTTTTTTTAGGATAGAAAAAAAGCAACCGTTCTTAACTTAAATCATTAAATTTTAGGTTGGCGGTTTGGTGTGTGGTTAGGGTTAGGTAACTAGCTGTTAGGGTTAAGATAAGTGTGCAGGAAATGAATGCAATGTCCTCTGAAGTGATGGAACAAAAAAAACAACTGTGTGTGTGTTAGTGCATGGTTATGCATATGTGGCAGCTGTACACAAGATGCAGTGTTTGGTCTGTAAACAGCCGCCTGTGCTCTGTCACTATGAGCATAGTGAAGCTCGGTTAGAACCCAGATTGTGTAAAATGGTCTTTTTCTGCAGGGACTAAACAACCCCATTCTATAACAGACTTTTTACAATATTCTGGGTATAACTGAATGAACTGATCAGTTTGATTGATCCGTTGAATGGCAGAAAATGTTTTTTTTAGGGAAAATATTTGACTTCTGTCGTCATAAAAGGTGAATATTTAGTTGTTTGTTGTGTTTAAACATTATGTTAAATGACATGTAAAGGCCCCTTTTAAGGTTTTTTAAGGTGCGTCACATATGGACGTATTTCGGCATCACGTCACCAGGATCCCAATACAGGCCCAAGTGTGCTCGCTTGTAGGGAGGATGGACAAACAAAGAGCTGTCACCCCAGAGGTCTGAGTGGTGGCTGCTTCATTTAGTTTTGTTTTCCAACGGTTAACTTTTAAGTTTTGTTTTTGTGTGGTTATGTTTTTACTTTTGCTTCTGTGTGATGAGGTTTTGTTTTAAACTGCTGCTGACTTTATATCGACTGGTTGAGATTAGGCAACAGGGGAAGGTGTGGGTCGGGTCCCCGCCCCCAGGACCACATAGAGGTGTTGCTTTAGAAAGACGCCGTCTCTGTTTTAGAAGCTGGAAAAAAATACCCTACTCGTCGTATTTCCTCTTAGAACTCTTTTCTACATGTGTTAATTAACTAAGTGATGCTTTGATGCAGCCTGTAGGTGAATCACTGCAGGCGAGTCCAGTCTTTAATTAAAGTTTCCTGCGTGGGTTTCATACCTGCAGCAGGTCCAGCACTTCAATCTGTTTCCAGACTTTATATTTATTGTGTCTTCTGCTATGAACTGCTCTCATTATGTCCGTGCTTGTCCTCGTTGCGGCTGCATTACGCTCTGTCACCTTTCTTTGAAGGATAACGTGTTTATTGTCCGAGGCCACTCACTGTCATACTTGTAGCTCAAGCCGTGCTTTGGTTGTGTTCATTAACATGCTGACTGACAGGATATTGAACTTTTGCTCTTCACATTAAGAAAAACTAACTAGCGTTAATAATTACACATTTTATTGCAATCTCACTTATGCCATCACTTCATCACCCAGCCCTGTAATATGACACATTTGAGTGTACCTGTGTAGGAATATGTGCAGATTGATGTTTAAGACTAGCTTGACTGATGGAATTTGTGGCTGTGATGACAAAAATAATTGCCTCAGCTGCACCAGAAAAGGTGTAAAAATGAGTGCATCCAACCAGGTGTGGTGCTTACTTCACTGCAGCTCAAATGTAAGGACAATAAATACCTGAAGCAGCAGAGTCACTTCACCTGGGAATGAATGCTGATTGTAGTCTGTCTGAGACAAAAGCCAGATGTCAGTGTTGGCGTGGGTTCTTTGTTCAGTTTGAATGGTGCTATAACAAACAAAAACAACAAAGATGGCTTTGCTGGTTGTGTTGATGAGCACAGGACAAATTTCTCAACCTCAAATACTGAATGTTGCTGTGCGTTCTTCTCAGTGGAAACGATTTTTTCGTCCTCACAAAAAGTTTGACTGAAAGTTTTTTTGCAGGACAAACACGGCTTTGTTTCGTCATAAATCCTGTTTTGGATGGGTTCAAATGAGGCCCTTTTATTTGAAACTGAAATTGGTTTGCTGCACTTGCGCTTGTCATGAACGTTAGATGTGCAAAAGTGGAACAAGTTTTACTGTAAGCGGAGTTTCACATCCGCTCTAAAATACTGTTAATATAGTGTGTATGTGTGTGTTTTTAATGCTAAAGTACAGTCCTGTGTCTGGACCACAGTGAGAGTGTTTCTCACACCTGAGCCTCTCACACTAAAATAAAGTGACATCTTGATGAAAATATCTATGTAGTCAAAGATATGCAAGTTATTTTTATTCTCACATGATAAATATGATATACCACAACAGAAAACAGTTATATTCTGACGTCTAAATACATGAACATGAAGCAGGGTCGGTAGAACTCGAGTGAAAAATGACCTTGATGAGTGCGACACTTCAATGACATGAAATATGAGAGCTGTGTGTTAAATACAAGGATACAGGCATGAGGAGAGTGGTGTTTGTGTGTTAAAATCAGCAGCCATGCTTCAGTCACAAAAAAGAAGCCCCCAGCAGTCATATATGTCATTTTAAATGCCAATTACATGCAAAAAAACCCAGAGTTACCTCAGAATAATGTGCCTCATTACAACAAGGAAAAAATACAAAATGTCCTTCCTATGGATGCTCTAGTTTAAAATATATAATTAATAATCTGTGTGTGTGTGTGTGTAGTTGATTAGTTTCACAGATACTGACTCACATGATACCCTCACCTTTCTGTACTTTGTCATTTACTGGACTTGTGTGTGTGTCTGTGTGTTTTTTCATGCCTACTCTGTCATTACGGGGGATGAAGGGAGGAGGTTTTATTCAACAGTCTACCCTGTGTGCGTGTGTGTTAGAGGAAAGACAGAGTTTTTGTAGTTTGTGTTCACGATTCTTTAAAGTCCGCCTCAGCTATAATTTAGATGGCTTCTAGTTAATGAGCTTAAGTTTGATTTCTTTAGACAGAATAACACGCACACGTTCTTATTTTGTCCTCATCTGTTTTCATTTGCTGACAGCGAGTTTTGGTTTCCATCCAATAGCAATGAAATAAGGATATTTTAGAGAAAAAGTGCATCACATGCAGAAAACCACATCCACCGAAGGGACTAACAATGAGCACCAAAATATGCAAACATGGACTGACTCATTATTTGAGACTGAGCTGGGTCAAAGGATTATTTTTTAGCGTCTTGTGTTGTCAAATTAATGGAGCTCTGTCAAAGCACTTACTGTATATTTTTCTGATTCATGTATCCATATCCACATTTTACTGTCTCAGTTTTGTGGTGTGGGCCTAATAATGTAGTTGATTTTATCACCTTTCCGTGATTTTTTTATGATGTATTTATCTTTCCTAAAGTCTAACCTATGTTTGTTTGGATCAAGAGCTGATAAGCCTTACTGTAGTTTGGGCCTGACTGAAGCTGGTAACACTTACTGCAGGCGACTCCTTTGGGAGGTACAGCTTTAGTCTCACATTGAGCCAGAGAAAATCCTTTGTTGGTTCAGGTTTTGTCTCATTCCAATACAGAAAACAATGTCGGCATCACAGGAAGAAACCTTGTGTACTTCTTGTGTTGTTTTTTGTATAATGTGGAGATTTTGTCCAATCCTCATAACACTACAACCTGAAGACAAATGCAGCATATATTTAAAATTCACTCCATATTTTCTTATTTTCTTATCTGATTATTAATAAAAAATAACAAAGCCACATTTCTCCAGCTGTAACTTACCTCTGGGCTATCCCCAAGTGTTTGAAGGTGAAATGAGAGCAGCAGAGTATTCTTACAGTCTCAGGCATCTCATGAAGCTCAGGTGCAGCGCATTCTTTTTTATTTTTGTCTTATACTGTACTAAACACAGGGACTTTTTTTAATGTCCTGCTGTTTGTGCTCTTAAAATGCTTTTTAAAGCTTTACATGATGGTGAAAATCAACAATGACACCGTAGTGCTCAAACAGCTTTGCTCTCCTGTTTCTGTGTTTCTGTGGGAATCAACCAGGTGCAGTCGGCCCTCACCTGGTTGTTTCTGGCATTTTGCTCTCTGAGATTTTCTCAACATTTCCCTGCAGTGCTGCTGGATAAATCTCTGTGGCTCAGCAGGCTGCAGCACCATGCATGAATAGCAACCTACCACTTCCTTTTGAGACTGCATCTATAGACATCCTATAAAGTATAGGCAACTAATGTGTCCTTATTCTGAGTAAGGGGACCTTTAAAGACTGAACTGAATGGAAAATCTTTAACAACAGCTGCATTTAAAAGATCGCAGGGGCAGCACTGAAGGTGTGCTGCTGCAGATACTGATGTGAAAGGTATGTTTTATTTCTAATTGTATTTATTCCTCACCCTCTTTCTTATATCCTTCTCCCTCACAGCAAATGGTGATGAGCCTGCGAGTGTCGGAGCTGCAGGTGCTGCTGGGATACGCTGGACGCAACAAACACGGACGCAAGCATGAGCTGCTGACCAAGGCTCTTCATCTGCTGAAGGCCGGCTGCAGCCCTGCAGTACAAATGAAGATCAAAGAGCTCTACCGACGACGTTTCCCTGCCAAAATGGTGTCCCACTCAGAGCTGGCCCTGCCTGGGCCTCACCACCCAGCCACAGCTGGAGTGGTTGGAGGAGGGGGTGCAGCACTTCCTGCTGGGCTGACACAGCTGGCTTACGAGGGTCACGCCGGTCACGGCGGAGCCCCATCGCCTGCTGCCTTACTGCCGCTCTCACTTCTCGGCCCCGGAAAGCACGAATTAACAGGACTGACTCACCACCTGACCACGTCGGCCACGCTGCATCCGGTCCACCCAGACGTGAAGCTACAGCGGCTGCCCTTCTACGACATGCTGGACGAACTCATCAAACCAACCAGTCTAGGTGAGCATAGTGTGTGTGTGTGTGTGAGTGTGTTTTAATTATTAGAGGTGACGATGGCAGAAAAATCTCAGTATAAAAACTACTGTAGATTCACACTGGTTCAGCCTGACTGCTAAATGCCCAACCCACATACATTATTATCCTGATACAGAAGGTGGGACACATCTGGGAAATCCTTGGAAACATTTTGGAAAGAACAGAAAATGCTTTTCTATAGATAAACCATCACCATCTGTCTCAAACAAACATCATCATCATCTTCATCATCTTAACCTAAATCAAGCCTGTAGCAGAAGGTATCGTTCCTCACAGGCTGCTGATTGGTCTGAGTAACTGTTGTTCATCGTGTAGCTTGCAGCCTGGTTAGATGGATTGTTCCATGGAACCGTGACCCCACAAATCCTGGAACGATCCATTCAGACTAAAGGAAAGACAACTGTGAGATTATGATGTAATTTATAACTTATGTTGACTATAATTTATAGCTTTAAATCTAATATGTGTAACATACTTTTGTACGTCCATTGTTGTTTTGAAAGGCGCCCTGCCTTGTTGCTGTGCAAATTAGATTTTGCACAGTTGTCATGAAGGTCACAATGAAAACATTTCAATCCCTTAAAGGTAAAAAAATCTGTTTATGTCCATCCAACATAAATCAACACACGGTTTTGTGAGTGACATCAACTTCCATTATATTTTGTTGATTAATATGGGCTCTTCTGTGTATGTTTATTTTCACTACATGTGAGTTGTGGGGTTTTATTGGCATTATATTTTCATAGTATTTCTAGTTGTGAGACTAATCTGTGTGGAAACCGTGGATATAAAGGAATCGTGGCATATGAACCATCAACAAAACACACGTTACTGTATTTATATAGTGGAGCCATCACTCTATAACACTGCTGAGAAAACAACTCTTTACCAACTCTGCTGAAGACACACACACACACACACACACACACACACACACACACACACACACACACACACACACACACACACACACACACACACACACACACACACACA
>JAVQJX010076638.1:0-11326 GCA_036025115.1 Ambassis agassizii
GCATGTCATTACATACACTACATAAACAAAAAAGAGGATTGAGAGAAATGTTATCTTATTCTAGGATCACATGCTTTATATATTAACCACAACAGAATCAGAATTCATTCAGTATCTGGATGACTTCCTGACATAAGGACATACTTGTGAAATTGTTGCACAAGGTCTTGTGACTCACCTGACTTGCGCAGGGCCAGGAAGTTCCCCACATACGTCGTGCCTTGTGTGTATAGAACACTGACTGCCTCTTCACTCAAGCCCTCTTCGAACAGGTAAGAAGGCCCCACTCGCCACACTACAGCAGCATGCTCCTTCCAGGGAGCTGGTGTACCAATCAGCCCATACACATCAATTACAGCTGTGGGGTCCATGGAGGCATACTGACCAGGGAATGGCTGAATATATTTCATCTGACAGAAAATGGAAAGGCCATAATATAAAATACATCAACTCTACATTAGAGTTAGAATTGTGTAATCAGCAGGTCGTCTTGTCATACCTTTCCTGTCCCCACTGCTTTTCCATTGAAGTAGGCTGAGGTTAGACAGCTTTTCTTCACATCTTTGGCCATGACCACACACAGATGGTGCCACTGACCTGGGACCAGCAAGCTAGAGCAGCGGAACCTCAGTGATGTAGGCAGTGATGTGGGAGTGCTAACTTCTGGCTCCATCATATCTGTTGAATAAACATACAGGAGGATAACAGGGAGTATAAATTGATGATGCACTGATGAGAAACAGCTGACAGTTGTGAGAACCAGAAACCTAAAACCATTCTTCTAATACCAATCAGTACATATCACACAAAGCTCAAATATTGACCAAACTTGTATCACCTAGGTATGTAAACGCTTCCTCCTCGGTAGAGATGACCAGACAGCCATCAGAGGCTGAGAAGGAGATTGACAGACAGATGTATTGCTGTTCAGTGCGTGACATGTGGCGAACCACTGACAGCAGGCGAATTGGGTGGGAATCACAGGCTGAAGTGAACCTGTTGATCTGGAACCAGCAGGCAAAGGAGAGACCAGCTGCAGGTGGAAAACCACGGCAGTCTGAAATATAAGAGAGATGATTAAACATTCTTTTGAGATTAAATAAAAAATTCTAAAAAAAAAAACAAACGAACAAATGTATCATCTTACCTCCTCCGACTCCACCAATTGAGATTGAATCAGCAGTCACACCTTTGACTGTCGCTAGAGAGGGCAGGAAGAGACAACTACAAGACAGGAAATGAGTGAACAAAGAATTTTTTTAATTTCTTATTATTATTTTCATTAAATTACATTTTCTAATCCATTGTGAAATAGAACTCACCCATATCCACTCTCACTCATGTCAAATTCTACAAAGGCAGGTGAGGAGGAGACTCTATGTGGTCTAAAGGACCGTGGCGCCGTCATGGACACCAGACTTATGATCTGGTGGATGGGGATGGCAGAACCAAAAGAATCTGTAGACTGCAACAAGCTGAAGGTCCGCTTCAGTACCTTTACTGAGGATCCTACGTCTGTACTCTGACCTGGTTAATGTAACAAAACAAAACAAAAAAAGTTTAAATGTTTTCTGTCCATGTCTTGATCTAACATGTATTAGTAAAAAAAACAGAAACATACAAACCATTTGAAACACATGTTCTAACCAGTGGGTTACATTCTAGCTTGGTTGTTTTGTCTGCCAAGCACATGAGGGGATCCGCTAAACAGAGAAATTTTCTGCAAACCCAAAAGCCAAACAAATAAAAAAAAAAATCAAATATAATACAGAATACTGCATTTTGGTGTAAAAGGTAATACATAAGATGAATGTCTGACCTGAAGTCTGAATGCGTGATTGCCTGGGACGATAGTTTCTCTAAGATTCGTGTAACCGGTAGATGCAGTGGGTCATTTGGATCCAGCAACATCCTCCGACAGTGGGTCAGTAGAGTGGACACTAGCCTCCCCTCACACATTATCTGTCTGTTTCGCTCAGATTTCACCATGGCCTGGACATGATGAGCCAGTGCGAATTGAACCTCCATGGAGAGCTGGAACATAGGAAAATAAATACATCTCACACCTGGGTCACATTAGGCAAACCGATATGTTCAGTCTGTTCAGTACCTGTGGGTCCTCAGGAGTAAACACTGATGGAAGGAGAGTCATCATAACTCTGACTGCTCCTGGATGAAGAATAATCTGATTGCAGGTGAACCTACTACAAGTCAAGCAAAAAACATCAAATAAGGGATGACATTATGCAGAGCTTAAACTCATTCTTTGCTGCAATTAATTTAATCAATATTATAGGAATATGTCTAAGATATCCACCTGTATAAAGATTCTGAGCAGAGAGAAGAACTACTGAGTGTTGAACTTCTAGAATTTCCTCGTTTGTCATCCATGGAATCAGAGCCAGATCCTAAGTGCACATTTTGTTTATCTCCATCACATTCGTGCTCAGGCTCTACTCCTAAATGTAACTCCTGAGGAGAGTAAGTCCCTGTGGCAAACTGGTCAAGGTAAGAGAGCAGCTTTATACATGTCCGAAGAGTAACAGGTAGATTGGTTTGTGTAGAGGTAATGGAGGCAGAAGTGGGAGCAGCAGGGGCATCTGCTAAATCCACAAACTGATAGAAACTGTTTCCAGAAGACTGGTTGTCCTCCACAGATGTTGGACAGCACAGAATCTGTGCCTCCCACTTCTCTTTCTCAAGGCTTTCAGTGTGGAAGCAGCCAAGCTGGAGTAGAGCCTCTGCTAGTCTTTCATAGAAGCCACCACTCTCAAAATGGTGTGCATTTACTGTGTGAAGATGCACAGCCAAGGACAGGATGTGCAGTATAAGGAGGAGGAGGTCCAGCAGTGGTTGATGCCCCAGGGACTCCCATGCTTCACCCTGTGGATGGTTAGAAAGGGCTCCTTCCATGTCCGTCACCAGAGAGAGCAGACCAGTGAAGCCTCCTGCCTTTCTGAACGCGTCCCAACTGTTAGGGCTCTCCAGCACATTCAGCACAGACTGAAGTACAGAAAAGAAGGAGGAGAGAGAATATCTGTACAGTGAGTAAAACATATGCGATATCATAGATACAGGTATTATTCCTGTAAGACACAGGCACACAGACACTAAGCTTTGGTCAGAGTTGATGCTTTTAAAAGCTGTTCCTAGTCAATTAAAACAATGTCATGAAAAATAGATGAAACATATAGATAAATCATAAATCATTTCTGGTAACTAGTTTTTAGAGGTGTACAAAATCACATTAGCTTTATTCAATTTAGAGAGCTAATCCATCAGGTAGGTAATGTGCAAGACAGAACGCAGAGGGAAATGTGATTAACTGAAACTGGAGTAATCACAATGGCTCTCAACACTTGCCAACCTAGGTCGTACCCAATCTGATTGCCACCTGCTATAACAATATTAGCACAAAGAACACACACACACACACACACACACACACACACACACACACACACACATAAACTCCTGCGTCCGTGCACAAACAAGCACAAGTGTACACATTCACGCACATTGAGCACACACAATATCAGCAAGTAAGTGCTCTTCTTGCTGCCATCTATAAAAATGGACACATACAGTAGGTGTGTAACTTAGTTAGGCTTAATCAGATCTCTGTCCCATTCAGTGATCTGATAGAGGTGGTAATCTTTAGAGTGCCACAGCACAAGGCTGCTGGCCTAATCAAATTGGTCCAGAGTTAACAGTTAAACCAGTTTTAGCAAATCAATCTGCATTTGTCTATAATGCAATCAGAGTCCCACATGCAAAGAAAATAAATTCACTAGCTTATTATGTTTTAAATGCATTACAATTTGTTATGATTTGATGTTGGGTGGGACTACACTTACAGTTCAGTTGAGAACACTACATGTCTGAGTGTTGTTATGTGTGTATGTGTGTGCAGGTATCTGTGAGTGTGATGTAAGTACCTGCAAAAGGTCCCGCTTTAACCCAAGTTCCTGCTGCGTGGAGGAGCAGAGGGCTCCAACGGCAGTACTCATGAACTCCTCAGGGTTGATCTCAGCTAGTTGCTCCAAAATGTTCAGAGTGGGACCTCGATACTGATCCTCATCCAAGAAGATCTTTATGTAGGGAACCATGCCAAGGTCTCGCACAGAAACTGTAGAAAAACAAAGTGTGCAACAGCAGCATATTACATAACAGCTGAGTGGCACAAAAGCAGGAATATTATATTATCTGTGAATGGAAAAAAAGTGACTATATACCTGTGTTTTTGATTGAACGCAAAGTAAGGGCTGACACAGCTTGAAGCATGCAGGTAGTGAGAAGCCTCTCACTGTCCTCCACACATGGCAGCTGCTCTGAATCTAGAGCACACAAACTTGAGATATAACTCTACAAGTGCATATCCAGGTTGACAACTTTACATGCTAAATTCAGCTGCTGAGTAACAGTTTCAAATCCAAGGTCCACATCAGTTTTATTTCAATGACTCATTTGACTCAGCCTTTGAAAGCTTAAATCATGTCCAAGTGTGTTGCTAAATCCCCAGTATGCTGCAATGATGTGTGTCATATCTTTAAGTATTTAGCGGTTGTACAATCATGATTATGTCAGAAGCTGCGGAAACAAATATCCATACTTAGTTTAGGGGCAGATACAACTCCTGCCTTCCTGAGGATTTTTGCTCTCCTGCGAAGTTCCCCAAGCAGCAGCTCCAGCAGACCCCAGTCACTCAGCACCTCTGCTAGCAAACCACTGCTCACAGTCATCCTACAGAGCAGTGAAGATTCTGTGAGCTTACAACAAGGATTCTATGACTAGAATGAAAGGATAACTTTTAATGTAATTTTAAGCATCTGACAAAAAAAAGATTTCCCCATCACTGCTTACCTGTGAAAACATGTGAGAGCAAGAACTCCAAATTCTATCAATGCCACTCCACCAGCCAGTGTCCCAGCCCAGCTCTGCTTCAGCACACCCAACAATCCCCGCAGGGTCTCATGAGGGATATAGTTCATCTTAAATACCACCTATAGGAAACCAAGCATTTAAATAGACCTGGTATGTATTTCGCATTAAAGGTCCCATTTGTAATTTTATGCAAGTCTCACATTTCCCCAAAATGTCCCATTCATTTTGATATGCCTATATACCCCGGTTTTCAAATCACTAATGATGTCATGAGTAAATGTTGCACCAGTGTGCTGTCCTTTTACCATCTCTAGAAGTGAAAAGAACAGTTTTTGGACAGGTGCTGGTTTTTGCCACACACAGGCAGCCAGCTGAGTCATCGACTGGACTGTCCATTCCAAGAGGAAGAAATTGGCTGGATCCCTCTCCCATATTGTCTGTAAAGTTCGAAGGAGCTGGCTGCACAGCAGAGAATCCTGGGAACGCAGCAAAGAGGCCTGCAGCAGGTGGAAGGCAGGCAGGTTCTTCACTGCTAAACCTGGAGACATAGGGTAGAGAAACGCATCTTAACTTAAAACTATCAATCAACTTAACTTTGTAATTAATGTTTCAGTCCCTTTAAACTCGTCATTATTAAAAGAATGTGGTCTAAGTGAACTGGGAGAAAATGCATTGTTGCACTGTGACAAACAATGTTGTAAAATATCATCAGCTGGAGGTCAACTTAACCAAAAGATGTTTGGAATTTAAAGTTTGATCAGATTATCAGATTTTGTTCTGGCAAGGTCAAACAGTCAATATCATAGAAAAATAAAGAGATAAAATATCCCTTAACAGAGAGCTTTCGCTAAATCTCAGAATTCAATCGAATTATACATGAATAGAAAGACAGAAAACAAACAACATAATATGTATGAATGCAAAAGAAAAGCAGCTTTAAGCTGCACTGATAGAGTTTGTTTGTGGCATTGTCAAAACGTTGAGAGGAGGTGTTTGATTTGGGGTGCCAAGGAACAGGCTTGTGTTTGTTTGAATAAAATCAAAGCTGGTTAGTAATTAGATTCATTTTTGCATTTTATCAAAATTGTATCAAACCAAATAAGCTCAGCATAAAACAGTCCCTGGTTCCCCTGCTGGAAACAGATATACTCCTTGATGTGATGGATGGGCGGGTGTATGTGTGTATGTGTGTGTGTTTATTACGGACACTATTTATGAGGGTTGGATAGAGGCGTGTGCACATCTATGATAGATGAGTGGTTGGTGTAGGCCAGTGGTGAATGGATGTGGGGCATCCTAACAGAGTTAGAGGAGGAGCCTCCACTTCATCATCCCAGACATAATCACCTCAGTTTCCTGTTAACCTGAGGGGTGTTGTGCTCTGCAGCAGGGTACCAGAATGAGTAGCAGGGAGTCAAGGTGTGTAGGAAAATCAGAGAAATGGGTTGGTGCGATTTGAGTGGGTTATATGAGGGCAAAGGAAGGGTGAAAGGTGTGGTCCTTCTGGGGGACATTCCCAGATCTCAAGTCAGTCTTTGCTGAGCCATGCAGGTGATACTAATTACAGTGTTTGGTTGGGGGTGGTTCAGGGTTTATTCTCATGAAATGATCGACTGTTGAGAAATAATTGGGGGCAGGTGGCAAGAGAATAGCAATGCAGAGCGTAGCACGAAGACTTGACCTACCTTTGGTGAGTGGTGGATCAAACTTGAAGCCAGGAGGCTGGGGATTGGTGACACAAAGAGCCACCTTCAGCTCAGTTTTTCCAAGCAGTGTCAAAGACCCAATGAGAGCTAATAACTCCTCCACAGGTTGAAACTCATCCAAGGACACACCCTCTTCACATCTTAGAATTGAATAATGATGAAAAAAGGAGTTAAAGGAATAGCAGTGATAAAAAGAGATGTTTTGCACAAGAGTAAACTAATTATTTATGAATTACTGTGGCTTTTAAAGGGGCTATATACTAAAAAAAAATCATTCCACATGTGAATACTAAAAAAAGACCAAAAACCCTTGATGCCCTTAAACATTTTTAGACAAGTAGATCTGTTTCAATCTCACCGTTTCAAGATGGTCTCGAGGGCCTTATAGCCGTTGTTGGAGTCAAACTGAATGAAGAGGGCTGGATTAAGGTGATGGGTGTCTCTAATGAAGCTGAACACAGCCACAGCCACCTCAGCCAGCAGTGATCCAGAGACATCAGCAGTGATCTGCAACAGGTTCTGAATGCAGATACGCACACAGTTCTTGCCTACAATAAAGAAAAGAGAGTGAAATGACAATAACAGTAAGTATAATATTATTTCAACTACACTGTCTTTCACTCTTAGCCTGTCTTGAACTTGGTTTAGTGTTTCTGACTGGGATTCTATAGCAAAGAGTCGTTACAGTGAAAAGAGTGAAAAACCTCGGTGAAAAACGATGATAACATCTTGATGTCCAAAACAAATCTGAGTGAACTTGTGTGCACTCGAACATTTAAGTGAATTATCTGTGCTGATTAAGGTATCATGTGAAACATACTTGCAGTATGTCTCCCTGCTTGGATGTGTGGTCATGTGTCACTGTATGATTAACTCATTACAGAAAAAAAGCTCGTCTGGACACATAACTTTTCCTAATTCACTTACGATAAAGTCTGTTTTTCAGATGTAATACTTATTCTTATGTCTGCAGTCTCATTGGTAAAAAAAAAAAAAAAAAGTCAGAACGGTTATGTGGGGACAACTTTCAATGTTCAATGTTTTTTTTTTTGACTTCCAGAGGATGGTAAATACAATTAGCCGTGTATTAGATATTTGCATGAAAAATGCAATGTGTTGTTTGACCTCACCTAGCAAGTTGGGGACAGTATTACTTGTTGCTACAGCAGAAATCGCCTTAAGAACACGAGACGCCTGGCGTCTCCAGGATCCACTGGTCTGGTCCCACAGTGAGGTGAGGCCAATTATAAGACATTGCAGTTCCTGAGTCTCCACCAGTCTCTCCACATTGTCTGGCTGCCTGCACAGCTGAAGGAGAACCTAAGAAGGGCAGCAGGAATTAGTACAGTGTGTATCCAAAATTCAGAAGAGAAGAGGGAAATTCAGCAGAGCCAAAACAATGAAGACTAAACAAAAACATCAAAGTAACACAATAAAGGCTACTGCATGAAAGAAAGGAGTGAAATGTTATTAACCTGTGTTAGTGGCTCCTGAAATGTCTCTTCTATGGCTGTGTTCTCTTCTTTAGCTGGGAGGCACACTAGCAGGTACAAACATTTCACCAAAGCAGCAGGAAGTCCAGGGTTTATACAGGACAATATATCCTACAGTCACACACACAAAAATAATGTTCAGGTTTCAAAGAATTCTTAAAACTCAAATACAGGCTTTTTCCAATGAAAACTTTTTGACTATCACCCACCGAACTGTCAGCTGTGAGGAACAAAAGGGACTTTAATGGCAGCCATCCTGAACTTTGGTCTTTCTTACAAATTGTGTGCTCATCCGGCCTTTTGAAGAAGTGTACCACCTCTTCACGAGCCCCCTCTGAAAACATAGAAGCAATTTAGTGAACCACAGGCCATCATAGCAAAACATTTTCACATCTACAATACTATCATAGAAACCTTTAAAATGTAATTTCATTGTGTTTTGGAAGCATTAACAAAAAATTTTTACGGCGCTTCTGTGATGACATATTTTCAGGTGGGTTATTTATACATTATATGTAAAATACTAAAACATAGAAAACATGTTAGAATCATTGACTGCACTCCATACCGAAGCTGCATGAAAACCACGTTTCTGCTTCTCTAAAAAAAACCTCTCTTTTTCTCGCTAAAGAAAAATCAGAAATTCACAGAAATGCTGAGAGTGAAACACTCAATCATGTAAAAGCAGTGTAAACACAAAGAACTGGATTACCTCTGACCACATTACTAATAAAAACATGTAAAATGCTAACATTTACAACTTAAGAAAAAAACTACAGCACAATAAAAAGCAGAAGTAGCTATAGGACACAGAATGTCCCTCTGTTTGGAGGTAACAGAGCCTGTCAGTACCTGCAGGTCTTTCAGTCAGTCTGTTATGGATATTATCGATGACAGTGTCAGAAGTAAGAGCTGCAAGACCCTTTATGTCCAAACCTTCAAATCTGTCCCCATCCTCACACACCTGGAATCAGAAAGCAGATCATGCACAGACACTAGAGTCAGTTATTTTGAACCTTATGTACACCTCACTGAACATACCACATGCTTTGCATTATAGGGTCAGTACAAAATTGTGAGTTTAAAGACTTTTTTTTTTGCTTTGGCTATTTGAAAAGCACCAAAGGACCATCATTTTGTCAGATCTCTGCATTGGCTAATGTGCTGCACAATAAATAATGAAAGCCATTGCATACTACAGTATATGCTCTTTCTTAGTTCTATAAGAGGATATCACATTTCACTTGAGTTTGCTGTTCTTAAGTGAGGCCCTATGTTTCTGTCAAATCTCTGGTCGTGAGGCTTTTACATGCACCCAACACACACAAACCAAAGAGTGATTACGTTTGCAGCTGTAAGTACAGTCTGTGGTGTTACACACACACACACCAATCAGTGATGGTATTTGCAGTAAGCAAATGCAAAGCTAAAAAAAGATGTGAGACTTGTTCATAACTGTGCCAAAAATCAGGCACAAAGAATGAGAAATCTATTAATCAAAGTGAGGCCTGGAGCTACAGATCACAAGCATGTTTGTTTTACATGACACAGTAAATGAATGGATGAACAGTATCTTCCATACAGTGGTTCATACCTGTATGTAAAGAGGCAGGACTTTGAGTAGATGCTCCTCTCTCTTCTCTAAAGGAACATGGTCAGTTCTGTGATCAGGGCTTGAGAACGTATGGATTCCAAGATCCTGTAGATGCTCTCTGAGCACTTGTGCAAGTTGAGGGTTCTTACAAGTACCCTCCACTTTCTCCTTCTTCAGCTCCACAGAGACAGATAACTCCCCTGATGCACTCAGCTCTCCAGTTTCCTTATTGATCCTCTCCCCTTTAACAGTCTGGCCCTGGAGCTAAGAAAGGGGGAAAGAAATCTTCAGGTTGTTCAGTTCCTTTTTTTTAGATGCTACATAATTCACAATATTATCTAATTATAGTTCCTTGGTCTGTCTCACTTCCTCAGTTATATTTGTCCCAAATCTTGTGCCTGTCTCTCGCTGAGAACACTATGTTGAGTAATCACCAGATAGAAGATCAGACCACTAGCAGTCATGTGCCATGATTATCTGCATGCTATAGTTGATGCCCAGCTTCCAGCAATTAGGAAACAAACCAAATAATATAAATGTTTACTATTTTTAGAAGTTAGATATGTACAAGTGACAATAAGCCAATCTACCACAATAGTCCTTATAAAAAACCTTGTCATGTTAGTGCTTATTTAAAACACCACTATAGAATTTGTCACAGAGAAGTGACTTCTTTGTCATACCACATGCAGAGGGGTGAGGAGATGGACAGATCATTCGCAAAGTGATTGACTGAGGCTTAACTAGTACACCGCTTCCTCATTGACAGTGGATAAAGGATAAAGAAGGGTATGATTGCCTAACTGATTTAGCCAGTAAAGTTATGATGGTAAGTGAAGGGGAATGCAGCTCACATTCCATAGACATTCATTAATACTTTGATGTTCTATGCACAGAGAGTGAGTGAGTGAACGACTCACAGCACCCAAAGCTGCTCCTCATTGAGTGCTCATATCAGTCACATACAGCTGAGTGGCTAAAAGTGACAAATAAATATAAAAACACAGGAGCAGTAAGAGATCTACCTTAACTGGCTTTTTGAAAGAAAAAATGTTCCTCAAATTCTTACCTGTACTTGTGTGAGAGCCATGTATGTGTTTCCTGGCTCTAAGAGGACGCTGCCGTTGGTGTTGTGTTATTCCAACTGAATGAGTGGTCTGTCTCCGTTTCCATGACAAGAGGAAAAAGACAAGCAGAGACCTGCTAAGATATGACGGCTGCGTACTATGCAGACCCTTCTATAAAACTACCCACCCCTTACTAATCTGCACCAAGTAAGTAAGCTGAACTTTGAACAAGCAGAGCAACTCATATCAGCTGGTCCAGGTCATGTGCCTTCTAACTTCCTTAGAGAAGCAGAAGTGAAAAACTGTTGTTTAGCTGGTTGGATGGGGCCCTCCCACTGCAGCACAAAGGAGAGTCCCTTTTTCTTTTTATAGATGTGCCATGTAGAGCCAGTAGAAGTGTCATGTAGGGCTGATCTTACGCATCAGGAATTCACAAAAACACCTTGTAATTACAAGCTGGCTAAATACAAATACAAGTCTGTTGTTGGTGAGCAAACAAACACATTTTTCTTTTACAATAAATAAATCCTGGGAGCATGTAAAAATAAAGCATAAATAAAATATAAATATAAAAATAAATAC
>JAVQJX010076676.1:0-11246 GCA_036025115.1 Ambassis agassizii
GACAGGAAGACTGATGGTGTCCTGTGAGAGAGACACGGACAGAGGGACAAGAGACACCTAGACCACAGACAGACAGACAGACAGACAGACAGACAGACAGACAGACAGACAGACAGGAGGCTGTAGCTCCTCTGGGCCTGCGTGTGTGTGCGTGCGCGTGTGCGATCAGCTGATTGGAACACACACTTTTGCAGGGTGGAGCCATGATGGGCAAGGACTACATGTTAGCCATCATCATAGTGAACTATGACGGTAAGACACACACACACACACACAGACACACACAGAGACACACAGACACACACACACACACAGACACACACAGAGACACACACACACACACACACACATCAGCAAAGGGGAATTAAATCCTTTTGTAAATATCAAACTAAGACCTCCCAGTCACAACAAGGACTCTCCTTGATGGCTGTCTCACAAGTATGAGCTATCAAATGAGGCGGGTTGCTTGTTTGGAGAGGAGGTAAGGGTGGGGTGGGGGACTAGGATGAGAGCCAATTTTTCTTAGTGTCAGCGATAAAAATCCATCTGATTGAAATTGCAGGCCATTATGATATGAGGAGTAGAGTGCTACAGAGATGGGGAGAAGTGAGAGAGTGGCTGCACAATTGCTGAGCTGCTCCTTTCTTTTCATTTTTTTTTTTTTTTTTTTTTAGATGAAAGCTAATTACGCGGCCTGGCGAAGAAGACAGGGCGGCGGGTGTGCGCGTTTCGCAGGAAACTGGGGTGGTTAATTGGGGTATGTGATTACACAGGGCTGTAGTTAGAGGGGAATTAGGCAACAACACACTCGGCAGCACAGCTCATCATGGCGAAAATGAAAGAGGGGCGCGGGGCGGGGATATTGTGGTACCCTCTGAACCGGTACTGCTCGGAGGGGTAAACCCTGAAATTGTATTGTGAAGCATGGCAGTGGTAGTATCATGGTTTGGGTCAGTTTTGATGGCAGTGGATTCTGGACCTCCTGATATTTAAGATAAATTTCCCACCAAACACCTTTGACTGATCCAACTGTCGACGCTCCCCCTTCGCGCTGAACCCCATCAAAGAGAACATTTGTAGTGGACACCTAACATAACTTCACCATCAACCGTCGCAGGAAAATGACCTACGCCATGAACCCTTTCTCACCATGAGCACTATTGACGACACTTCAACGACCTGCTCTCTAAATTCCCCAACATTATCTCCATGCTAGATGGTCTTTATTGATCTGCATGTTATTCAGAGTGTCTCCCTGCCTCTGCAAGTAGACCCCCTTCTCCCCTTTATGTCCGAGAACAAAGGAAGTAGCAGTGAAAAGACACTGGGAAAGCGGCTCTGCTGCTGGGTGTCAATGGTCATGAGCACAAAGATGCGATTTATGGAGGCAAGAGAGACATAAAACATATGTCTTTCTGTGGTTTTATCTTCCTTCTCAACCTTCTCAGGTGGTATCAGGGTCAATACAGATCACCTGTGAATGCCTCAGGATGGGTTTTGCATGAATACTGTAACCCATCCAAAGGCTAAGCAGGATTTTGGCTGGTAGAAGATGTAATCAAGATGTTAGCGTGCAGGGACTGAAATGTGCCTTAAAAACGCACTAGCCGTTTGAAGATGAGTTTAATTGCCCTGAAAGCTCTCCATTGTCTCCCTAGCTATGTGTGATGTTGTGTGATCCTTCGCATGAATATGAATCTCCGCCACTTGAGCGCTCTTGTGCGGGGGGTTCTTGCTCGTCCTCCTTTTACTCCCCTGGAGGCCTGTTGTGTCCAGTAGAGCCCTCTCGAACGGACCTCTGTGACCTCTTGTATCACATGTGCAGAAGAAGTAGCTCACATCAAAGGTGGTGAATGTGGGCATAATTGAAGTCCGTGCGTTGTCGCCTGACCGCCGACCGCCTTTGAACCTCCCCCGGGCCGATCTGCGTGACAAAGCTTCAATTGGCCCCCCCGACATCAGAACACTCGCCTCTTTCCGCCACTCTCATCGCGGGCCTTCTTAATTCACAGGCGCTTTGTTTTCGGTGCCTAGTCAGCTGCTGTTATTGTTAATCAATCTTAACCACCCACACACGTGTGAAGGTAACTCACACATGAGAGCAAACAGAAGCAGATTAGACTGAATCTATTATTTTGAAAGGGCAGCTGCCTGACACATCTTAAATGTATGGATTTATGGTTAAAAAATCTTATTTTGAAAAGTTAGATTTGCATCTTCCTGTGTAGAATTGAACCCCACAGAGGCTTAAGATGTATATATATAACTATAAATCACACTTTCCAGCCTCAGATGTACTTTACTGTATCTTGGTGTCATGATAGATGTGGCCACTAGATGTCAGTCTAAGCTGTGATAAAAATCTAAAAAGCTTGGCCTGCTTTTTAGTGTTGTTTTTAGAAGAAGCTTGTCTCTTGGAGGTTCAACATAATAAAAAAAATAGCAATATTTCAAAATAAAAGACTCTTTTGGTTGCAAAAATATTAGTTTTGATATAATAAAAAGACACAAAAGTTGAGAATAAAGTGAAAATATGTCACCATGTGATGATCAGTTATTTAACATACTGTATTAATAATAAATCTGTTCATTTTTTTTAAGCATCTTTGTAATTCGTCACACAAAAGCAGATGCTTTTATTATCCGTTTACACTCCTCGCAGTCAGCCACCTCTCCTCAACAGATTGCCATTCAACCTAATTTATGCAGGGTAACCTTTTGTAAAATGTCCATATGCTTGATATGCCTCCCTTCACACAGGCCTGCGCTAAGCAGCTCACTGTAAACACAGATGGACCCGACTGCTGCAGAACGGGAGCTGAACATCTGTATGAAACAGATCTAATGTTAGCCTATTGCTATTGTATCGCTACATCCCATATGGAAACAATCCCCAGTGCGTGTGTGTGGCGTTGTGGTGCATACATGGAGGATGTATATTTTTAATGCAGGCAGCGACAAGGGACTCTTGTGTCTGATGATTGAGTTCAAACATGGTCCCCTCTGAAAGCTGACTCAAGGCGTACAAAGGCCACTGATGAGGCAAACGACTCCCTCTCTCCCCTATAATCTCCTTGTTTCGCTGTTTAGAAAAAAAAAAAAAAGCATGAGGGCCTCCATTCACAGTCACTGAATGAAGATTCTCAGTTATAATTTTGTCCAAAAAAAACGATCATGCAAATAGATTGCCGGCTATCAGGAGACGAGACGGTGAATGGCAGGAGTGGTATTATTTCAGCCTTTTGAAGGAGCTGCAGGTTTCAAGCTAATGATTGAATTAATTCAACAAAAGCAAAATGATGTTTCTTTTCGCTCTCAATGGCAGCCTCACGAGGGAGAAATTCAAAGAGCAATTCTTCAGGTGCCATGTCATCCTAGAGAGAGAGAGAGAGAGGGGGGGAGGGGGGGGGGGGGGGTAAATAATACAGAGAAGGAAGGAAGCGTTTTACAATTTAAATAGGCATTAGTAAGTCATAACCCTCGGAGCACCTTCCAGCTCTTGCGATCCATGTTTAGGATTCACCAGATTTAATATAATAAATGCACTGTTTATAAATTTAGATAAAGCCGTGTGACATTTAAGTGTAATTCTCATTTAAATGGGGACACTTTGCCTCCAAGTAGTAAGCAAATGTGTGAGGATAACATGAGATCTGCATTCTGGAGCGTGTTTTACATAATTTCACTGACTGTCTGGGAAGAAATGAATAAACAAAGAATTATGTAAAATGTTGTGATCTGAATTACTGAAATAATGCACACGATTAGGATGAGTGTGTGTAAGGCAGAGGTGGGGGGGTGGGGGTGCTTGGCAGAGAGGAGGGTGTTAGAGGAAGATATTCACATGTTTCACAATGCATTAGAATGACAATATTTTATTTGAATGGACTCCTTTGGCGTTTTTTTTGGACGTTGCCGTGACAACCGTTTGTGTTTTTGTGCATATTTAGTTATTATTACAGCAGATGATTATAACTAGACAGCAAATTTGCTAGTAGATGCTAACTTTGGATTAGGATGCTAATTTGTTATGCTAAATTTGTTTACTAACAAAAATAATAATTGTATTTATAGGCACCTTTCAAGTCATAGTGTGGTTTGTTATTACATTTAATTAGGGTACAGATATCCCTTGTGTGTTTAGTTCCTTGATAACTATGCATCATAGGGGGCTTTATTTAGTGTGACACACCTATAGTGGGCTCAGTATCCATTGGTCTAGCTAAATATTTGTGGCAATCTTGCATCTTATTCCTACAAACAAACACTGCGCACCCGTCAGCTACCTGCAGTCGGGCCCTCTGTGGCAGCCGGAGCCGAGCTGAACTTGTTGTATTACATCAAGGCAAACATCCGAAACAAGATGATTGAACTTTGCCACTGGCCGCGCCGTCGTTTTTTTTTAATGGTGATGCATGTTTTTTTTCTCTTTAACTCTCTGCCAAGGGACTCACATTAGCATGCCATTTAGGAGCTGTATTCTTGCCTGAAATAACACTTATTGCATAATAATCCCGATGAACAAGGTCCACAATTAAGCTGGAAACCGTTTTGCATCTGCCAGCCCTCCACTAGTCGCGATTATTTGGCAGAAGATACACAAAGCGTTACAGGGCGGTCGTTTGATGGACACACAGGCCTTTTGATTTTTAATTGTAATTGTAATCCTCTCCACTTGAGGACTTGGAAATGCATCGTTTGAACCCCCCCCCCTCCCATCCTCCTCCTTCTCCTCCTGTGGTGGAGATGTGGAGTATTCAGCGGCTGCCCACTTTTCGCCCGCGTGTAGCATTAAAAGGTGTAATCCGACTGAAATGTAAATCACAGTTCTTGAAAACAAATTACGCACAAAGATAACAGGGCCAACTCTCTATCAATAAGGCATCAAGACGCGTATGTGTGTGCGTGTTTTAAAATGTATATATTTTCTTTGAGTTGGCCAAATTGCAGCAGGCCTGTTATCAGGGGTAATGGTGAGCTGTCAACCAAGCCAGGTTGATTACAAGGTTATAGTAAACAATCCCCGTCTAACTGCTGTGGACAGAGTGAAGCAGATGAGGGAGGAGGAGGAGGAGGAGGTGGCGGTGGGGGACAGATGAGGAGCGCGCATCACATTCATCAAGCAGATTTAAACGAATGCTCAGGGGTTCGATGGTTGCCATCACCCGTTCCCCCATCTCTCTCAAACTCATGATAATTGCCCCTATTTCTGCTTCTCTCTCTCTCTCTCTCTGCAGACCTTCATTTAGTTATCCCATCGCTCCATCAAGCTGCTTGTAATGTGAGGACAGATTGCAAAAGTGACCGTCAATGGGAGAAAATGTCCCGATGAGACAGAAAGGTGTAAAAATAATTCCTGATTTCTTCAGATCTTGTGTGTAACCTGAGGAACGGAGAGCGTTTGTGTGGCCTCCGTGACATTATTGAGCTCAATCAGCTCCTTGTTAGCGCCAAAGTCGTGCAATTAAATCAGACAAATTTGCTACAAATCGACCTGGTTGATGTCTTTTGAGAGACAGGTGTGGGGACGGTGGGATTCGTTTCTAGGGCAAGGTTGCCCCCCCACCCCCCACCCCCTCGTCTCGGGGACTTGATTGTAAAGATACATAGGCTGCCGTGAGTTGAGGTGAGGTCGGGGGGGGGTTCTCCATTAGACAGAGAGGGTGGAACAATCGGCTCCGTTGTTCAGGTCGGGAAAGTGATGAGGTTGCAAATGGAATCCCGTGGAGGGAAACAAAAGATGAGGAGATCGTTTAGTGCAACCGGACTCTCGGGTAGGTGCCCCTTTTGGACACGTTAATTGATCTCATTTGTTACCTATACCTGCCCGATCAAGCTGCTATCATCACCGGCGTGCAGGAAATGGGGGCGGCAGCTGAGTCTGGCATGGACTAGTCCAAGTTGAGAGGGGGGGATAATAATAAAGAAATACCGAAGGACAAACAGATGGGGTGAAACAAGCTAACAAAAGAAGCGAGGTGAGGGATGTATGAGAAAGGGGAGTACAGTAAGAGAGCGAGAGGCGAGCGAGAGGGCGGCCTCTCCTGGCTAGTCTTACAGGCTTCATTTCACCGCTGCTCTGACGGGCCCTGAAACCAGACACTTCCAAATATCCCAATTACACCTGCACTTCTTGTCCTTTTGTAATAGGAATTCTACTTTTTCCCCCTCCTCTCCCTGAATCTGTGCGGACACAAAGTGGACAATTGTCCAGCAGGGAGCTGAGACGACCTGCTCAAACATCCATGTCTGTTTGACTGGAAGCAGGCGGATCGGATGTGCTTTTAATGGTCCTAATTGGTATTGGTCTGTAAACTGTATGTCTGCAGTCACAGGTCTCTGGGTCTGATTTTAAGAAGATGCCTTCGGTGTGCTCCTTAAAAAGCTACATGACAGATTTTTTGTGACAAATCGTGGCGTCATTGGTATTCGCTTCACAACCCTCCTCCTCCGCTTTGCTATTTGCAGTTCATATTACCCGTCGAAATTGGTGCACCGACTACACACAGGCCGCAAAGGCAGGGGAAAGTCTCCGAGGACGCTACCCTCTTGTGTTTTCGTGAGCTGATTTGCTACCTTCTGGTTGAGCGATGATGTGCGTATCCTCTTGCCCTCAGCGAGACAGAGTACAAGTTTGTTTGTTCAAGGACTCTGAAAAGTGAGCGTGAGATCTCTGGCTGTGCTCTTTTGTCTCAGTGTGTCTTTTAGAAACTTACCCCCCCCCACCCCTTCCATCCTCTCCGCCACCTCCACCCTGCAACCCTCTCCTCCTGCCGGCGTGTCTTCGGCGCTGGCATGGCAGGGTGAGAGCTCTCCAAGCTGCCCGCAGCTTCTCATGCATCCTGCTTGGCTGTCACAAGACGAGATGGGCGCCATTCAACCCAATTAGTGAAATCCACTCTGATGTTGGGAAGACGGGGGGAGAAAAAAAAAAGAGAAAGAAATCACATTTTTATTTCGCCCCCTGTCCGTCATCTGCCAATTTCACTGGAAGTAAGAGAGTGGCACCAATTAATGACCGTGGGCCGGAGGCGGCACCAGCCCTGGCACAGGAACAGCATGTTTCAAGCGTCGGGTGGCATCATGCGAGGCCTGCTTCTCTACCGACGCTAAAGCAAATGAAATGAGACTAATAGGGAGCTCGTTTCCAGCCGCTGATTAAAAGGCCTGGGAGCTCCTGAGGCATCGCCCAGGTCCAGGTCCAGGCCCGGCATCACAGGGGCCTTCACATTGCTCCTGTAATGTCACTTTGGACATCAGCACGTCTGTCTCCCCGAGGTCATCTTTCTTCAGACTCACATTCTGTTTGTTCTGCAGCAAAGGCGGGTTAGGAAATCTACACTTCCTTTGGGGTGTTAATTAAGGGGAGCATCCAAAATTAATCAGCAAATTCACTAGGGCGAAGGGCGATGTGTCTGAAGGCCTGGAAACAAAAGTCCGCAGACTGCTCACGGAGAAAAGGAGCCCTCGGCTATGGCCGGGCAGATAAACAAGTGCACAGACGGTGATCTGACACAAAAATTCATGTAAGTATAAAATTTTACACTCATTTTCCCTGTCAGCTTGTCACAATGAATTATAAAGGTTGATTCGCTTATCTGGCTAAGGGAGATCAACCACGCCCGGTCATCTGAACACCATCATATGGTCAACGTCTGCTGGTGGTGGAGGCCTGTGCTAAGCTAAGGCCACTCCACATGGACTTTATTCCATCACTTGAACCACTTGTGTTTACAACCCGGACTTACAGTTTGAATCTTGAGGATTCAAACTATTTTCTTTCGGGTTTCCACACTTTTCTTGCAAAGCTTCATCCGCCACCTTTCTCCTTTCATTCACCTTATCCCCACTTTCATTACCCTAGCATACTTAGATAACTCTCCATTTTTGTCTTTCAATTTATCTTTGGAGTTTTTTTTTTTTTTTTTTTTACCACATTCTCTAATTAGCACAGTGCCTTCAGGCTATTTGTGACCTTTCCATATGTAAATAGATGGATGCTTCCCTCCCTCTCCCCGTTCTCTCCCTCTGACTTGCAGTGACAGGATGAGTGCAGTCTGAGTGAGCCAGTGCTCATGTGTGGATGGATGACACCACTCAAGGCATGTTTGGCAGCGGCTCCGGCGATATCAGGGAGCGAGGTGTTTGGGAGCGCGCTGATTGACAGCTGCCAGGTGTGACACTGCCAGCCTGACACAGTGTGTAGCAACTGTCTCCTGTCACTTCCCCTCTCCTCAATAGCCCCCCCACCCCCACCCCCCCCCCCCACTCCTTTTCGCCGAAAAAAAAAACACAGCATCACTCTCCAACGCCCTCTCGCCCAGGGCGCTTCAGCGACCGTGCAGCTGGAGTGGACGACTGCGGAGTTCACTCCGGAGAGGCCTCGCTCAGCAGCTGGACTTTTCCAATAGAGTTTCAGACTTCGGAACAAAACTTTTCTTCTTCCCGCTGCAGGAATGTCAGCATGAAGGCTTGTAGCTTTGCTTATTTCTACTGCAAAGTTGGAGCCTTGCTGTGAAGTGACCATTTGACAAACTGGCACCTTGATTGTTAGCTTCATTGCTGAGACGTTGCTGAGATACTCGAATATGAAGAGCCTATACTACATATGCACCTATAATGCCCAGGCTTTGAGTACAGTTGCAAATCTACCATGCAGGTCAATGTTGAAAGTACTGCCTGATAGGAGTGCAGTTTGTTCGCAAGGGATTGTTTTCTATCAGTCATGACTTCTTTTGGCATGTTTTAGTTTAATGTAGATAATATCAACAATTTCATTCCAAAGTTAACATTTTTATATTATAAGACAAGATAAACATCCCTTATCGTACTAAATTTCACTGTATAATAGAATCTCTAACTCAAGGAACAGGATTGAAACTCATTTGTGACAATAGGACGGGCCAATGAGAAATCCACCTGTAACTCCTCACCAAGTTGTGGGAACAGTCTGAACTCCAATTGGCTACGAGACACACTGATCATCCTCTGAGGGCAGTCCTCAGGTGATGGTGGTACTGATGATGGCCTAACCAGTATCTAATTAGAAATAGCAACAATAAATGGGTTGATCCTAGCCCTAATGATCAGCATACACTGGAACAAGCAAAGATCCAGACCTAACCCTTACCAGAATAGGAAAACAATGCACCTAACCCTAGGCTATGAGATTCTTGAGATCAGTTGTAGTTGTAGAAACAGGAACTAGATTTTCAACCCGTAATTTATTCTGTTCAACTAACCGTTGATATAGTTGTTTTCTGCACTCTTCAGCTTGGCAAATCAATTAGATAACATGGACAAGCAGATCAAAAGATGCTGTCTGTAGCCAACAGTGAGAGGCCCAGGACCTCCACGAGTTTGGAGGGGGTTGGAATTTAAACGCTTCTCACCGCGCCCAAGTTGCACGCAAGTTAATGCGATTCAGTCATAAACTGATGTCAAGACCCTGGTTTTAAATAATGGGCTCTCTGGCTACTCACCAGGCTCTGCTCACAGAGACAACTTTTGGGAAAAACAATATGAAAAGAATTCGTGTGAAGTCGGTGAGACATGCTGGCTGCTGGAGAACTTTTCTCGACGGCCAAAAAGCGAAAAAACAAAACGCTGCCGGTATGAAGCCTGATATGGATTCTTATTCCTCAGAGACAATCCAAAGTGTTTTTTACTCACATTAGCATATATTACAGAAAAAAGGCGGCTAGATTGCCAAACCAGATCACTTTAGAAGACAAATGCATACAGCGGATATGAAAGCGAACCTAGTTATTATGGCATATTAATTGATGATAATCCTTTGTGCCAGTTCACCACTTATAAATGGGCGATCTCTGACCTGAGCGGAAGATAAATATAGATAAACAGAAATGAGCGCACGCACACACACACGCAAATAACTTAGGAGAGTTGTCATCCTCTGCGCACACACACACACCGCTCGCCAGACAAGACGTAGCAAGTAAATAAAGCTGAAATATATGCGACATAATTGTTTTACCCAGGCGTTACATTTAATGCATGAATAATGTCTACAAATGGCAGGTCTCTTCCTTTCATTTTGCAGAGAGAAGTGTATTTACGGACTGCTGGTGGTCCCTAGAGGCCCCCTTTTCCCCTCTCAGCAGTATTTAATACCTCTAAAGTGCATAATTGCTGATCAGAGAGTCTGCGATGCTCTGTTTGGTGTGTAAAGGACTTCTTTCAACAAGGAGAAGGGGGAAGGAATGCTACACCTCTGGTATCATGTGCCATATTTGTTCACAGCGGCTGGTAGTAGCAGGGGCAAACACAACGGCGGAGTGGCCGTCTCAATAGCGAGCCTGTATCTCTTTACGGGGGTCTTTTTGTGCCAGGGGAACAGGCTTGGTTGTCGTGTAGCGCTAGGCTAACCGTCGGGTGCACAGAAAGCCACTTAATAAGTAAAGGCTCAGTGTGATTCTGATCTGGCACAGTGACCTCTAGAGAAGCACACCCACAGGCTCTCTGTGTCCCTTGGTGTCCATGTCCCCCACAACCACAATGGGTGGCGGGGACGTGACATCAACATTATTTCACCCCCCCCCCCTCACACACACACACACACACACACACTCCCTAACCGAGCACCTGCTCAGCCGGCAACCTCCACCCCCTCATCCTCCCTCCCTCCCTTCAACCCCCAGAGTGGTGTCCCTGGCCGGGGCCGGGGCCACGGTGCATACCAGCCCGACACTGATGCGAGGTGACCGGACTGACCGGTTCACACGGCCCCTCCAGTGGCGCTGGGGCAGCAGCCAGAGTCGCACGCAGACAGCTGGAGGAGACGGCAGAGGAGGAGGAGGAGGAGGAGGATGCAGGGCACAAACAGACAGAACAAGTGGAGTTTAAGCTGACAGGTTCAGCAGAGCAGCTGAATGTCAGTAACAGCAGCCAAAGCAGCGCTTCAAAGTAAAAGACAGAACTTGTTAAAGTGGTCGTCCGTCATGTTTATGTATTTTTAGTCTGGAGTTTGTGTATCATTTTTGACCAATCACAGCTTTTCTTCTGTTTCTTCTTTCTTTCTGATGACTTCGTGTTAGGTTAAAGATAATAGTATTAAATGGCTAAAAATACAAATTTAAAGTGCATAAACAACGAGAAGCTAAAGCTAACCAAAGTAAGTAACCGAGTGAACAATTTTAGCTAACACAAAGCTACATTTTTACATTCATTAAATCACCCATGGAGATATTTTTTAAATTATTTTCATATATCAAACTTGTTAATGG
>JAVQJX010076721.1:0-12538 GCA_036025115.1 Ambassis agassizii
TCACTCTATCTTTCGTTTGCATCTAAACCTGAAGTGCGACTCTTTACAAGAAACAGCACACACTGTGTTATTCTAGATGGTTCACCTCTATACAACCTTACAACACACATGTTTATGGAGTCTGTATGCTAAGCTAAACTAACCTGTAGCTGTAGAAGTGAATGGGATTCATAAAGCAGATCACACTTTGACCTTTGACCTTTGTTTGTGATACTAAAATAAGGGAATTTCCTTAGAGTAACGCTGTAGCGCTGAATCCCGTCCCCTCACTATCAAACATCTGGTCTTCCTGTAAACAAACATCATCACCGCGTGCTTATCACAGCGCTCTTCCTCACCGTGTATCTCTCCTCATCTTCCCTTTTCCTCCTGTCTCTCCTCTAATCAGCCACCTATTGTGTAAAGACAGAGTGGAGGCTTACCTGCCAAACACACACACACACACACACACACACACATTGTTTACGTAAATCATCATGATCCCAGTGTTTAGTGGTTAAACCTGAACATGGAGGATTTTAAATGCACATTGTCGTACATTTTTATTTAGTCGTTTTTAGCCATGCAGACGTGGAGACAGTAAAAGAGGGATGAATCATAGCAGCCCACTGTAATCTTTGTGGATTGTGGAGGATTAACTCCGTGGTCGGATGTCACTCTGACAGACAAAGCTCCCCCATCATCAGCCGCCTGTTGCAGAAACAGCCGGACGCACATTGATTTCCTTCACTTCTGGCTCCTGGAACGTGTCTGCACATGAGCGGCGAATCCCTTTTATATCAGAGTTAGAATGTAGACCAGAGAAATACGATAGGAAGGTGTTTAAAAAAAAGTGTTTTTATTACACTATTATTGGATCTATTTGCACCATATTACTGCATCGAATAATGCAGGTTGTCTGACGCTGGTTGTCATTGGTTACAGTAAATATTTTTAAATGATATCCATAATATGACCCATCTTTTCAACCTGTAATGTGAGCTGACCTGCATCTCTGCTTTTAGCCGGTTGGTTTGTGTACAAACTAATAAAATTTAGAAACATTATCAGTGTGCTTTCAGGAAAAACTCTTTCAAATGGTTGCTCTTAGAATGTGACCTAACTTTCAGTGTGCTGTTTACGTGACCTTTTTCTGTGGAAAAGTCATAGTCAGCGTTTTTTTTTAAGCACCGTTTTCTGTATCAACTTGAGGCCATGTTTTCCTTTTTAATCCACCGGAGAGTCGTGTGTTCTGTTAACCCAGTGTGATCCTGTACACGTGTGCAGAAACTGAACTCTGTAAAAGTTAATTCAGAGTAAGTTTTCTGAGGGAGTTTCAAAGGAAAACACAGATGTGTATCAGGGCGGGACTCTCCTACAAAACTCCTCAGTGTGTGTGTTTTTTTTATCTTCAGTCCCGTCCTTATCCCAGCAGACAATCTCCACCTCAGATAGGGGTAAGAGTCCGCCTCCACAGAGCAGCGGCACACTGACCTCACTGTCAGCAGAATAAAACGAGATTAAAACAGAAGCTTTGGATGTCGGCGCTCTCTCACACTTCCATGTTATTTTAGGTGTTTTTTTTTTTGTTTGTTTTTTTTGTTCTGACAGTCTTATCGTGCCAATAAATCTTCCAGAATTAGATTAAACAGTGAGTTTGTGTGTGTGTGTGTTGGACAATTGTGTTATTGTGCTCCTGCTCAGACCAGCTGCTTTCCCTTATCCTGTTAAACCATCATTTAATTCAACCAAAAAATATTATTATTTTTAATGAAAGCTCTATTTTCTCTGCGTGACCTTGTGCTCATGTGGACACACACGCTGAAAACCTTCATTCACCGTGGGTTTTTTTAAGTCCTTCCTTCATTTTATGAGACTTTTTATGTAAAAAAGTCTGCTAGTTTTTTTGTTTTTACTATGCTGCTGCACTAAGCTCTCCTGTGTGAGCGCAAACTAGACAAAACTTATGAGACAGACATAATAAACCTTCAGATAACAGAGCGGTTTTCATCCTTCTGTGAGCCAGAGAATTCAAAATTAGTCTCATGTTGGGGTGTTTTGTGCATCAGGATGTAGTTCAGCTTCGCTCTGAGAGTATAATGTCAAAGCCTGAAGGTGCAAACTTCATTAAGGAATGCTAAGAAGAAGCAGATCCATCGCTTTAGGACAGAGACACAGGAAACAGCAGGGAGATCAGGGTTACTGCGGCACTCTGTGGGGCCCTCATACATCCTATAACACACACACACACACACATACATTATGTGTGTGTGTGTGCTGTTGTTTTGGTGTTACAGGTGTTGGATATCCAACATGAGCCCTTGTTGCTTCAGGCGCTTTGAAACCGATCCACCTGCTGCACGAAAGCTTTTGTTTGAGTCGCACTTCACGTTGACACGGAGTTTATTTTCTGGATTTCACACACTGATACAGACATTATTTTTAATATGTGTGTGTGTGTTTTCACCCCCACTGGTTCATCCTGACAGACAAAAACGGTGAGTGTGGTGTGATCAAAGAGCAGAGGAATGCAGTGTGAGGCCTCAGTGTATCACATAATCAGTGACAGACAGCGAGAGGAGGGATTCAGGCCGCGACTCGAACTCTGCAGCCGTGTAGGTTACACTGTCACGGATATCGATGGTTAACACAGGAGTGGCACGAGACTTTGTCCTCTTTGCTTTGCAGTTCAGCTCTACTTAACCCCCTATAGGATCACATCATCAGTGACGCCTTACACACTGAGAAAATTACTCCTTTACACACTTCAGAAAATCCACAAATTACAAAAGCTTCTCTGTCTAATGGATCGATGAGTTTCCCAACATAAATTTTAAAATAGTCTTTAAACACACACACACACGCACAGCTCTCTGTGAACTCCTCCTGCCTTTAAATTAGAGAGCTCCGCATATAATCTGCGAACACACACCTGTGCACTTTTGCAAACAACACTGAATGAGGTCACTGCAGCCTGAGGGCTTCATATCTAAATTTGACACATTCCTCAAAGTTTAACCTTTGACCCTGGCAGAGAACTCCGCCCTACCCTCTGCCACAGCGTGACTACAGGCGCTCAGCTCTGCATGCAGTTGATGCTCAGTATGTGAATAAAATGATGTATTAATATTGGGAACAGGATGCTGGTGAAGTCTTTGACTATATGTTATGCATTGGAATGTCAGTAATGTTTAACCAGACTGGCTTCAGGCCAAAATGACTGGACAGCAGATTAGCACACACATTCAGCTCTGTGTGTGTGTGTGTCCTGAGTTTAATCCTGGGAATTAAAAACAGTAAAGTAAAGGAGCGCTAACATTTATTATAGCATTTTTTTTTTTACTGATTCTGTTTTTTTTCTTCTTCTAAGAAACCAAATTAGCCCTTTAGCCTCTTTAAAATCCAGGTTTGTCCCCAAAAGCAAATAAAGTTTTGGCTCTAAACCTTTTCGGACTCGACTCAGCTGAGTCCGAAAAATAATGAGAGTTCATGTGAGTTTTTTTTTTTGCCCTCCTTCTGTACCACGCCGGACAGTCCACAGATAGAAGGCGTTCTTATCTGTGTGTGTTGGATGGATCTCTACACATTTTTCGGTTTGGCTGCTCCACATGTGCCACATTTATTTTTTGCCTTTTTTTTTTTTTTTTAATTAGAGCCTGTGTGTGTCTTCCCCCAGCTCTTTCACTGGTTGATTTAGTGCAGATGTAGCATAGATTTCACCCTGCAGCTGAACCTGCTCTGCTCATCGGTGGCCTGTTATAGGAACATTCATGTTTAATATCTTTAACTCTATGTGCAGAAGGGAACATGGTCCTGAAAGTAGCTACAAACAGAAGGCACTCACACTTTTAATAGGCTCGGTAATAGTTTCCAGTTGTTGGCTTTTGAAAGTCAGACTTTAAAACCACCCGCTGAAAACATGAGTGAAACTCTGATCCGCTTTACGACCACATAAACTGAACCTAATGTATAACATGCTTTCATGTGTGTGTTTTTGAATTCAGATTTATTATGGGTGAGTTGGGATTGAGGCTATTTTGCCAAGGAAATTTGAACTAGTTGGAGGCTGAGAGAGACTCCTCTCTCTCGCCTGAGGCCTCTTCTCAGGTTCACCGAGTGAATTAGAGGCAGAGCAGAAACAAAGTGACCATTAGCAAACACCTCGAGGGGTCTGGGTAAATGTCACAGAGTAATCACGTTCAGAACAGAAGAAGAAGATGTGACCTTTTAGTTTGGCTAATCCTTTGGTTTATTTAAAGCACTGCAGAGCTGCTAAATAGTGGAATATTCTGTGATAATCGGTTAGAAGTGAACAAAGAACTATGCAATTAAACATTGCAACCACACACTTCTACAAAGTCCGGTTCCACCCAGTGAAGTGTGCCTATGAGGGCCCTTGTAATTAAACACACACAGAGTGCGTCAGTCCAGCAGCAGTTAAATGCCTTTGGTGCCTGTAGTTTTGGTTTACTTGATGCTAGGAAAGATGGGTAGAAAAAGCATGCTTCAGAGGAAAAAGCTGAGGAAACTAGCGCTAGTTTGTTGCCTGTTGATTGAGGTAAGACAACGTTTTGCTCATTTTTTTTTTTTTGCAATATTTTTGTTTGTGTGAGTGTTTCAGGATGTCTCTGTTGCCCCTGAGACAGCAGTAAAACCCTGTGTCTTCCCCTCTGAGTGCTAACAAAAAATAAGTCTCTCTGCTGTCTGTCTTTTAGCATTCATGGAAACACGCTAAACATATGTTTTTTATGTGAATTTATAAGAGAAATTAGGAGACAGGAGGGAACCACCCATATTTACAGGCTAGAATATGGATCATTTTTCTTTTTACTGTAGATTAGTTTATAATAACTTATGTGGTATTACATTAAAGACGTTTTTTGTATAAATGAGACTTTTCACTGTCAAATAGGACAGTAGTCATGACATAACTTCATTTCTGGCTATTTAAAAAAAATCATAGTTTTTATTTTTGTCTGTGTTGGCCCACATTAATGTCATCCCTGCTGTATTCTATAATATATAATTTATGTGAATAATAATGAGGAAATAAAAAACTGTTCTTGTACTACCATCTGCTCAAACGAGCCATCAAAGCGCTGATTGGCTGCCGAGCTGCACTGGGCGTGGTTTTTGTTAACTATCTGAGTTAGTTGATTGGTTGGTTGCTCTTAGTGGGCGGGGCTTTACTGTAGGTGGCTGTCACACAGACCATACATTCAGTCGGTGTAGTGTGAGAGGAGCGACCGTTGGGATTTCTTCATGTCTGTTTTGAGATTGAGCAGAGATTTTTTTTTTTTTAAGTTATCGGACCCCATACCTTTGTAACGTCTGACAATAAGTCTTTCTTAAAAACAAACCAACAAACAAAAAAAAATGGAAAAGTTTAAGTGAGCTCTGGCCGTTGGAGTGAAGCAACGGACGAACTGGAGACGGTTGAGCGGATTTGAAAGAAGAAAATCATCCCGGACTGAGCAAACACCGAAACCTGTGGACTCAGACAGACGGAGATTAACCTTTTCGCCTTGTTGGGAGTTTTTCAAACCTCCAGTTGTGTAGTTTTGGAGGGGTTTGATGCGGCCGAGAAGTTTCCCCGCAAATGACGTGGACTAGCACGATGAGCAGCGGCTACAGCAGCTTGGAGGAGGACTCGGAAGAGTACTTTTTCACGGCCAGGACGTCTTTCTTCAGAAAACCTCCGAGCAAAATCACCGAGAAGAAGGTAAAAGACAACACGAGTAAATGTTTCTGTTAGAAAAACTTCACTGAAAGCAGCGAAAGTTGTTTTGAAGCCCAGTTTTGTCGCTCAGAAGCTCACTCATTAATCTGTCAAATCAAAATGTTTCATCTTCCTAGTCAAAACTCATATAAAATAAGGATTAATTTAAACATTTTAAAATCTTCAGAAGTCATACTTGAGTCCGGCATGTCTGCAGTTAAAAAAAGACCCAAGAATTACCACTTTTATAGTCGATTCACCTGTTGTATCATCGGAGTATAAGTATTATAAAAATGTAGCTTATTCTATATATATTTTAAAGGACATTGAAAGTTAAAGTTTCACTATAACTTCCCTTTAAAGACTGAAACTTTGAACCGCCTGAATGTAGTTTGGCAGGTTTTGGAGCTAGCTTTAGGGATATTTGCATTTTAATAAGATGTTTGTGGTCTAACCTCGGTTTGCCAGTTTCACCTGGAGGTTTTGGTCTACATTTCAATCAATAAGATACATGTCATGCTGCATTCAAATTGAAATGTTTTTTTTGGTCATAAAGGGGTCTTTAAGAATAAGCAGGAAGCTGGAGTAAGGGCACTGTGACCAGCAGTGTGGAGAATTATGTCTAGACTGAGCCATGGACTGAATATTCAGCTTTATCATGTCTGCAAGAAAATTAGGTCAGTCTTCAAGCCTTCTGAAGCCTTCAAGTGGCACAAACACACTCCTAGATTCACATTACACACAGTGACAGTCTTGCAAACACAGCTGGTTTGTTCCATATCTCAAACACTCGGCATACTGTAACAGAATCGGGTTATTCTTCTTCTCTGCCCACTTAACGTGTGTGTGTGACGGAGACAAGGGGTTACTTGCAGATTCTGCAGCTATGCATGACCCTTCATTTTTTTTTCTCATAACAGGCTCTTAAGTCAGGTCCTCATTCCTCATGTCAGTGTGTGTGGAGTGGATGGACAATGTGGCCCATACAGTTCCACTGAGAGGTTGTGACCTGTGGGTTTTTAAAACTGTGGTTCCCTGACCTGAAATGGGGCTGCTGTTTGGTGGTTTCCCACATGCCAACAGTAATTACAACTGGAGAGGGGACGTGTCCTTTGGGGAAAATGTGTGGGACCGCTGCATGAAATTACTGGTTGTGTGTGGGGGAAAAATAGAAGGTTATCCGGGGAGTCGATGTGTTTTTCTAGTGCTTTTTGTGTCTTAGCCCAGCTTCCTTTAACCTAGTGTTTACTGTTGTCACACACTGCTACAGCATAGGAATCACCCAACCACCAAGCATCATAATAATCTGTGGATATGCAGTCTTATCTCCAGTCATTGGCTGAAGGAGAGAATATGTGCAAAGAAGCAGTAGCACATGCTAAGCTAAATTGTTCCATCCACATTTTGATAAGGCGGATAAAAATTTGCAGCTAAAAAGCTAAAGCACATATCTTTTGAATCTGGTCTATAGCCAAAAACATACATCAATAAGTCTCTAATCAAGCCTAAATAAGGTTTATTGTTGGTAACAATGTTATTTATGTGCTAAAATATTTTTAGCACTTCCCGTTTTGTATTGATTTTTGTGTTTGACATCCTTTTCCCCTGCTTGAAAGCCATTGAACTGAATGGCTTATTCATGTGTGTTTGCATGAATTAGAAAATAAGGAAGTCAGTGTGTGAATGTTGTGGTTTGTTCTGCATCGCTCAGGATACTTACAGTTACAGTTCTGAAGTAAAGGCAGCCCATTGTTATTCACTGTGGAGAGCAGAGACATTTCTCATCAGGGTACCAGCCTGCATGAGAGAATGGAGTTTAATAAGCTTGAGTGTCAACAAGAGAGGAGTAGAATACAAAGACTGAGTGGACAGTAAGAGGGATTTATCTGTGGTCTGAAGCAGGTTTTATACTCACTCCCCAGCAACACACATATGCACACACACTGCCATTTAGTGTGTGAATAGTGTTTCTGTTGGGAAATGTCACACTGACCCGTGGGTCTATGTGTCTCATGAAAAAACACTCGAGGATTAATCCCACCCAGCTTCCAGGACACAGTGGACAGCTAAAGCGGCTCATCTTCAATTCAAATCATCCTTACAGACTGTAGGCTTACTGTGCTGTGTTTTCATCATTTTTCAGGCTTCATGTTGAGAGCCATGTTGCAGCATGCTTCAACTGTTCTTTGAACAGCAGTAAAGTTTATTCATGTAGCCCCTATTTGTGTATAAAGTTAAGAAGTAGTCATGTGTACTGGCTTAATGTAGTTTGGCTGTGACAGTGGTTGTGTTGTGTGAATGGCGTCAGCGGTTCCTTTAACAGTTTCAGCTGACCATGAATAAGTGAATATCCAGTAGGGTTAGTATCAGCACCTTTAATTCTGCTAAATGGTTAGCCTGGCTGGGATTCACCATTCATGTCATCTTGTTTATTAACCTCACCATGCTCCCTGCTCGTCTCTGTACTACAGGGTGAATTCCCAGCCCATAAATCTGCTTTTGATAGCAGCAGTATTATAATATGACAGATGTAATCATGAGAGGAACTTGAATCTTTGTCAGTCTAAAGGAGGAAGTGCTGATTCCAGTTTTGTCGTCACTAAAATGAAATGCAGCCTGCGTTGGTGCATTTGCTGACCCTCTGTTGTGTTGTACAGTGTGGGATAATAGGTGTGTTTGTTCACTTCCATGCTGATAGGTTTATGGTACATTATACAATCCTTACCTGACCGCGCCCTGCAGTTCGTTTCTGTTTGCCGACATGGTGTCAGTCATTCCATGTGTGCGGTCAGACCCGTCTGATTCATTTACTTTTAATCTGATTTTTGTTTCATTGGAACCCAAACACATTTAGAAATGAAGTCTTTTTTTTATAGTTGAGCTTAGATTTTAACTTCCTTATCTGCTGCTGTGGGAAAAGTGCCTCATGGTTTTCCCTCAAGGGCACCTGATAGACAGACTGACTGGTGTCATACAGATTTTATCACTGCCACTCTCTCTCACACTCACAGTACACTGCTTTATGGCTTAGATGAATTGTACAATAAACATTTTGCCAATGTAACTGAATTTTTGAGACGACATTGGCTTATTATTGTTGAAATTCCGGTGTTGTCTTTCCTGTCCTCATGCACGTGTAAATCCAAATCCATCCTTTCTCTCATTCCACCTCTCTAGATTTCCTTCCTCTGTCTGTCCAACCTTACCCCCCTGTTCTCGCCTCCTCACCCCTCCATCCCCTCCTGCTCCATTGTAAGCCACTTCCTATCTGTTCTCTCAGCTCTGTGTCCTGTTCTCACCACACCAGCAAGGCCACCCGTGTTTTGATGTACAGCAGATTCTGGTGTGAACTGCTGTGTCTTGCACCTATAGTTCTAGCATTGAAGCAGCCTCCTGTCCTCCTGAGTTGAGTTGTCCTAGGCCATTTTTGAACCTTGCTAAAGACTATTAGTCCACATGCACTGGTGCAGATTAAACTCATGGCCTGTATTGCAAAAGATAGTCATTAGTTTTGTGTGTTCAATTATATTTAATGTTGTGGGGGGATGCAAAAAAGTCCATCTGCTGATAAAAACAATGAAAAAAGAAGGATTTCAAAAGAGTCCGTCTTTAGCCTGTGATTATAGCTTCCTCAGTTGCCACAGCACGAAGCTGGTTTGGTCATCTGGCAGATCAAACATCATGTGAGCGACGAGCGTGTGTGTGTGTGTCTTATGTGAACTGCCGTTGTGTTTAAAGTCCTCTCAGTTAACCTTTACTGTGTTTAGACTCTCAACACTGCCATGCCAACCATAAACACTGTGAGAGTTTCTCTTTTAATGTGTAAAATTACACACAACTTGATAAACAAGTCTGAAAGTTTGCTCTCCCCTGGATGATAGGGGTGTCTCGGCTTTGTGTTTATGTCAAATTAGCAAATGCCAAAAAGTGAGCATGTTGGCATGTAGGCAGTAGATTAAGATTTCTTTAAGGAAATCCACCCTCAAGTGGCTACTGGAGGAACTGCAGGTACTTCTTGTCCAGCCACTTGTTTGTCATCTAAATCCATTCATTACTCCACAGCAGTCCTGTTAAACTTCTCAACCTGTGTGTGTGACTGTTAGCAGACATATCGTGGCGTCATATTTTAAAGTCTCCGTTGATTATCTGCAGGTTATGTAAAGCTTTTTATGAGGCTCTCCCCTCTCCTCCAGTCTGCTTGTCCAAATGAAACATAAGTGATATTGTTCTTAACTGTGTGGCCTTCACTATCTCCTCAAACAGAACCAGTGCTTTCATGCCTGGAACACATACACATACACACTGTAGTCTGCGGGGTTGTGTAATAAGATAAATCTGCCTTTGAAAGGAGCCACCTGCGTCATGGAGAACATTATGTGTCAGGACGGTGTGGAAAGTGATCACAGAGTGACAGAGACTTTTTACATATTCTGTATATATTGGTGTTTATTATCCATAAATGTGCATCTTCCTCATCCTCTTTATTTTTTTTAGTTTGCCAGATTAATTGACAATTAAATACAGATTCGTTTCGGCTCTAAAATTATATTAATTGCTTCACCCTGGTCTATCTTACTGTATGCTCGCGGTCCTTACCAATGACGCTTGTCAGCAGTGATGAATACCACAACCAGCTGCCTTAAACAGACCCTCTTCTCTACAGCTCTCATGCAAACTCCCTGAACAGGTGGTCAAGAGGTTTCCAAACTCCACCACCACTCCCATTTACCCCTTCATCATACTTCTCTGTGGAGAAGCTGACCACCTGTAGCATCATATTACAGGGTCATAGTGCACCAGATGGGAGGTGTAACCTGCCTCTTAAAGAACTGTACTCATGCTCTCATTAAACTGGATTGAGAGCAGTCAGATATATCGTAGCTTGAAGCAACAGTAAAAGAACAATGTGGAATTATTTTATATTTGTTTATATGAATGTCAGCAGGACTTTCTTCTCTTTGTTTACGCGATCAGTAATGAAGCGAAAACGGCAGTCACCACCATCTTCTGTCACATACCATTACATAGTTAGAAGCTCATCTGGGAGCAGTTTGAGATCTCTGGGCTGCCATTATCACCAAACCACAGCACACTTTGAAGCGGTCGGGTGCTCGCTTTGATGTGAAAAAAGAGAAAGTAGAGTCAAATGATGATAAATGACAAGGGTGGTGTGTGGTGTGTGTGTGTTGATGGGATGAAGAGAGGTTCTTGTGGTTAAGTTTGGGTGGTGTGGTGGATGCTTTTTGAAAGGCAGAAGGTTAATAGTCTTGTACTGCAGGATTTGTGTTAATAAACCCAGATTATTTGCTTTAATTTGGATCTTCTGGCTTCAAAAATATCTGATTGATGAAGCACACAGGATTGTCTTTCAGCACTGTAGATGACACCCCATTCATAATGTTGGGTTTAGATATAATGACCTGCGTGTCAAATTACCCATCATCCTGTGTGTCATTAGTTTCATGAGACACTTAAAAATGGAGCAACACTATTCTATCATTATGTAGGTGTTGTGTGTGTGTGTGGAGGGGTTTTGTTCTTTAAAGGGAATTTCCAGAGTGAAGGGCTGGTCTGACTAGAGAGTGACATTACACTCATCACTGCATACACTCCAAGCAGCTTGTCGCACAGGTATTGTTTCCCTCGTTGCCTTTATCAGGGTCCATCCAGACACACCTTCCGTTGACATCCTCTTTGTGCTCATTGTAGCACGGCAACAGCTAGTAGTACTCTGATACTACATTGTGTAACTGAAAACTACTTTCAACAGCTATGAATACTCTGGAGCAAACTATAGCATAAAATGAAATAAAGCTGTTTACTCAGGTGTTGTGTAATTCCTTTGTTATTCTTGAAAAGGAATCATTACAGGAAACACATGAAGGTTTTGAAAACAGGACGTCACTTATGCAATCCGTTTCAAACAATAAATATCACACTTTCAGGCGCTAGGCTAAAGCTTAATTTGTGTTTTTGTGGCGTCCTGATGTGCCACAGCCATTTCCACAGCTGAACCCGATGGATGTCTGGTGGACTAAGTTGAAGACAGACATAAATTAAACGTTGTTGGGCTTGTCGTGACAGAATGGCGCCTCTTCACTGCTTGAAATGCTACCCGTGGCGTTGTAACATGACAGGACACAGTCTGCACTGTGGCCAGTTTTGCCTCATCTCATTGCTTGATGTTGTTTTCAGCAGTTTGCTTGATTTGTTGTTGAAAATCTTTACACATTATGTAACGTTAGCATGCTACACATTAGCCTGTCATGTCGTGATAAGAACAGTTGTGGCCATTTCTAGAGTCATACTGCTGCTCAGGCTAAAAATATAACAGTACAACAGAAACACAACCACACTTAGTGGTGATGGGAGTGTTGCATGTCACACACTGCTCACCATGGGAGTTTAAAGCTATAAGAGGGAGGGATTTTATGTCAGATATGACTGATGGTAAGATGTCCTCAGTGAACCTTTCTTTCTTTATGGCTTTTTGCTTTCGTTGGTTATGTTTATTATTATGTTTGCGGGTTGCTAAAGAGTTTAAGCTTCTCATTAAATAACTTTATGAGGCTTCTTTGGACATGAAAGTTGATGATGTAGGACTTTTGGTTCAGGCTTTAGCGTAGTTATTCATGAAGTAATATGTGTGTCTGGGATTTGTGTTTGTGTGTTGGTCGATTGTAACATCTACTGTCTGTAAATAATTTAAAAAGCCCCCCCGCCCAAAAAATGTTGATGACCCTTTTGATGAAAGCAACCATAAGTGTGGTTTATTGTCATTTAACACACACAGGGTTTTTTTTCACGTCAGAAGACCTGTAGGTTTCGTAATCTTAGCAC
>JAVQJX010076735.1:0-10241 GCA_036025115.1 Ambassis agassizii
CACCTATTTACAACACACAGCAGTTTCATTCCCAGCTTTATCAGGCTTAGTACAAATGTTTTGACTTTTGAAACTCTGTATGCTAACATTAGAACACAGCTGGATCCTCAGTCTTATTACCATTGGTGTAGTGTTGCTATATTTTTGCTCCTCAATCCACAGTTTATATAATCTGGTTTGGAAACTGAATGAAGTTCTTACAAATGTGGGACGAACAAACAAAAAAGAAAACTTTTTTTTATGTGATGATGAACTGGGGCTTTTTAGCCATAGTTTCCCAAGCTGATTTCACACAGCCCTCATCTCATGATCAAATACTCACAATTCACTTTAAACCATCAAACTTCAACTTCAGAGCAGCTATGCAGAATAATGCAATCTAACAGCCTGGCAGTTATTAATAATGAACATTATTTATATGCTAAGCCCATGACCAATATAAATGTTTCATGGATTAAGCTTCACACTGTACTAAAATCAGAACGGTATGCTTTGAGATTTACATCAGCGTGTGCACCAACAGTTTTCTCCTCATTCAGCCTCACTTTCAGGTAAAATACAGACATTTATACAAAATCTTTGGGTTTGTTCTTTTTAAATGCTTTTCCTGATGTGTGAAAAGTTCAGGAGTATAATTACCATTCTACCCCTTTTTCATTTCTCACGTATATGGAGACAGTGTACATAATAAAGGGCGCTGCAGAAAGAAAACTAGCAGCTGGCATGATTATTAAAACTGTGTGTTTAAACAAAAATGACGTTAAATTGAGAGAGAATGTCCCACTTCTTTATCCTCATCAGTGAATTTAAACAGCTGGCTCCTACTGGATGGGATTAGAATGTGTGTGTGCTCTCTCTTCAGTAAAACACACAGATGTTACACACCACACAAGTGCTTTGTTTTTCTGAAGTGGATATTTTTGTGTGGAGCAGACGTTGCTAGAATGGTCTCTCAGAGACTAAAGGTTTCTCATTAATTTTTGAATTTCCACCGGTGCTTTCTGAGAGGCCACAGAGGCTTTTTTGTTTGATATATGATTCATGTTAAGTTAGATATTACCTAGTGCAGTGAAACTTGTCCCAGTCATTTCTAAAGCCTTTTTATATGTGGTGTTTTTCAGTGTGTCTGAGCTGCTTCAAACACACATGCCTGTCAATTTTTGATAAGGTATGTGAATGAAAAATCCTGAAACTTCCAGTATATTTCTTTCAAATATTTATGAGTATGCTGTTATACTGTCATATATTAACATATTTTTGCCAGAGCTTAATTATACAGTTAGGCACCCATTTGACAACCTGAATATATCAAACTGTGTCCTACTCAATGAGGAGCAAGTCGTGAGATGTGTTAAAAAGCCCTCTCGGTGGAGTGCACTTTGGAGTTCCTGCGCCTCAAATATCTGACATCATGGAGCTAATCACTCACATTTTTACTTTTTAAAGTTTAGTGTTCTGTAAGATTTCCAAGAACTGAGTGCTGGCGAGTATGTCTTTGTCAAAGATCCAGCATAAGAGCAACTGGCAGCTGGTGTGCAAAACAAACAATGTATTAACAAGTCAATCAAAAATAATTGTAAGTGCAATCAGTAAACAGTACAGGTGTGCTGTCTGTTGTCTGCATATGCTCATCTAACAGCTCACTCAACAAAAAGTTCCATTACGCCACTCAAAATAGAAAAATTGATGAAGAATGCCAAAAAGAACTTGTCCTCACAACACGGTTAGAAATGCATGTTGGTATCTCAGACCATTTATGCCATTAGGTCTTAACAGGATGGCGAATGATCTGAAGCATTATTATTCAGTCACAAATGCAAAGTCAGGTAAGAGCCCATTCTCTCATCTCATCACATTAAACCTTAATTTAATTCAAATTTGGCACATTCGCTTGGGAAAGGATGAAATGATTGGATCACGGACACTGTAACCTCATAATGGCAGAAAAATTAGAATGTTCTTTTAATTTACAAAAAATATATATTTTTCAGATAGATAGGGATATAAACTACCACCATACCATTGCTTTTCCTGTTGATTCTTCACAATAAAAGCCTGTGAGGAAGGATGTTCAAAGAACCCTATTGACGACTAAATGTTTAGAACAGTGAGACATTAATACATACATACTAGAAATTTTTATCTTCATTTTTTAGGCATCATCCAAATGTATTTCCAGGATACTGTATGCCACAAGAGCCACTATTATGAAATGTGAGGAAATTAAGAAATATGAGGAAGCCCTGATGCTTAATTGATATTTTTTAATGCCAGCATACAGCAGGGCCTCATTATAACCACTCAGTTTGGCTGAACTCATTTGCCCAAATGTCTCAAAATCGCAAGGCATTTTCCATGCAGAGGACGCATTTGTGTTATTTTGAACTCCCCAACTGATAATAATTAGAATTGCATACATTTTATGTAGTGACCTCAACCCACTAAGTGTTTTAATGGATAGAGCTGCAGAGCTCACATGGACTCTCATATTGAGTTGTTATTATTGGATGCATTCAACTACAGAAAGCCGCTAAGAGTGGGGGATTCCCTTTCACATTTTGGGAAAATTCAGAATACTCAATCCCTAAATTCCATTAAAGCTTCCGTCTCAAAAAGCCGAGCAAGGCTGAGTGTGCGATAGTGCATCAGGACTGGAGTGGTGGTTGATGGGGATTACTTGGATATTATGGGTCAGCTCCTCTGGGATTTTAGTTTAATTAAAGATATACTCATTAACTCATCAGTGCTCCACCTACAGTATAGTGGCCTTTTCATTTCACCACAATATTGTTCTCTGGGGATAAAAAGAGGCCATGTAAATTAATAACCAGCAGCTGATAACATATGATGGATTTTCTAACAAAACGTTGCAGATCATTTTCTTTTTGCAAAACAAATCATTTGCATATAAAATGACTTTTTTTCTGTAAATATGGAGATTCTAGCCTGTAAGGAGAGTACAACAAAACAAAACAAGATCAGACGACATTATTCAAACACTGACTGAAGCCTCAGACTGAGCATCAGCGGTAGTATTCAATCATAATTGTTTTTTGTGTGGATCGAATAAAAATGGTTTAATTCATTTGTGATTGGTCCACTGAGTACCACAGCAGTCCCTCAAGTGTCCACTTCAGAGCCGGTTCAATCCCATAGACCTCATGTGAAAAGGCCAAGCTTCACAGCAGAAATAAACATGTTTACAGCCAGGTCAGGCTGTAGAGATGTTTCATGCTTCTACAATAACTGTCAGTAAATATTTATAACTATACTCCATTAAAACTATTTATGTCACGCATAAAACACAGGTCCTACCCAGACGGCAACAACTGGAGCCACTTTTCAGAAACCTGCTCATTACATCACGGAAAGTTCGTCTGTATTTATTCACAAGTCTGAAAGGTACAAATGAACTGAAGGGGCCACATATAGCACCAAAAACTTATCCGCAGCTAGGCATTTTAGGAGTATAATACTAGAAAGAAGTAGACACATCAGCACATAAGTACACATAGATTAGACACAGACCCATAAATCAAGCTTTACTGGGGGAATTCATTTTGCAGTGGCTGATGTCTGGCAGGTTTCCCGGCACAACATTTAAAATCTTCTGACTACACCTTCCTCTTTCTCCATTTTCCCCTACAGGGCAGTAGTTGGACACAGAGAGCCGTTGCCTGATGATAGTAAAGACAACATCACCATTTTCACTCGAATCCTTGACAGGCTGTTGGATGGATATGACAACAGACTACGTCCGGGGCTGGGAGGTAAGTAGTGTTTGATAAATCACGGACAGAAAAACATTCTAGCTATAAAGTCTGCAGAGCATCAGACTGCTCAGCACATTTGTTTTCTTGAGGATGGCATACATGAGTTTGTGTATAAAGCTTTACAAGGTGTCACAGATGTTTATGTCCCTTCAGACATTAATTAAAGTAAATGGACTGCACTGGTCTAAGAGTTATACTGTATATCATTATTTGATGTGGCTTTTATCGACCAGTAAGTGCTCTGCTGATAAATAAAGGCCTAGAATATATACACACACTTCTGACTTGGCATTAATTTTTAGTAAGCAGATGTAGTAAAAGTACCATTGACATGTCTGATTTCCAAGACAGGTGCATTTTGGTGTTCTCAAACTGAGAAGATGTTACTTGGCACACTGATTTGGTTCGCTTATCAACACAGTCCGCAGTTGCAGGAGCAGCAGAAGTGCTTGACACGTAGTTTACAGAAGTTATAAAGAGTAATTTTAAACCTATAGCACACTCTCTGATCCTCTGTGCAATTTTGTGCTGCTAAATCTTTAAATATTTCCTTTTCAGTTGTGGCTTAGACCTCATTAATCCAAAGCCACTAGCTGGTAGTGAACAGATTGAGGCATCATAACTTGTACAGATGACAGACTGACACCGGGATCACAATGAAGTCAGGTCACTGCCGCACTGTAAAGGAAATGTGCCTTCCCTTGGGTGAAAGCCTTTGTTCAATCATGCCCAAATGGCAAATAAGCACATATGTCAGTGGAAGTTCTACTAATTGAGGCCATTTCCTCCAAATAGTTGTCCCCCAAGGACAGCAAACTGCATAACAGCATGCCCACATGCTCAAGCAGGCTTTGCAGTTTCTCAGCCATCCAGCTGGAATGTCCATTTCTGCTCTACTGCTTGCTGCTGAAGCCACGAGCCTGCCTACCAGGCTGGATGACCTGGACATTGTGGCATCAACCAGGAAGAGGAACCAGACACAGGTTGTTAATGTCATGTCCAGGCTTCTGCACGGACTTTCACATCTCCAAAGGCAAGGGGATGATGAGGCCTGCACCAGTAAGGGCTCACAGGCATGATGGCTTCAGTAGAGCAGAGACTGTGCTGCAGTCAATCCAACATCTCTGAATCCAGCATTGACAATAGGTATAAAATGTATAAAAAATTATTGTTCAAGTACAATGAAAAAACACACACTTTTTCCAATAGTAATCTGGGACTCACTCAGCATGATTGTCGTTTTAAGCTGAAACTCATCCTAAACTACTGCATTTGCCAAAATAATGTAAAGAGTTTATTGATTCCCTATAAGCAGACCAGGGCCTCTGCTGTAGCTGCCTGCAAAGAAACAACACCATTCCTTGTATATCTGACACGCTCTGTCAAAGTCCAGAGCGTCCACCTGCGCGCAAGATCAAGACTTCCAATCTTCCCCCTGTTGGCCACCCCCATGCCTCACTAGTCCATCTGTGAAATGGTCACATGGGACCATCTAAGAAACACAGCCAGCACAGAAACAGAAATTTCATTTTATTTTCAGCAGTATCTATTAGCTGTGCCCTATGCTCTGGTGCGTTGTTGTAAACAGAAACAGGGCAACTCATTTTGCTCCCCTGCCTAGGTCTGCCATGCAAACTGCTGACTTGAGCGTTGTGATAATCGCGTATTTGTGAGGGCTATTTGTGTCGGAGGAATGATTAATGTGGAAGTGGATCTCCTCTCTCAGGGGGGCCCTTTGCCATAGGATTAGAGGCTTCACCTGTGGGTGGTCGTTTAGATCTGGGACACAGTTAGAGCTGAGGATCTATTCACTTTTGGAGAAAAGCCTCATCACTCTCTGGTTGTTGCACCGCTGGGAGTAGCTATTTGTCTCGCCAGTGGCCCAAGAGCCTGCTTTACACATTTGCCCCACAGGAGCTGATTCAGCCCACACCAAGGAGGCCAAATTTTGATATGTTATGACTTTCATATTATGCCCTACTTAATGCTATTAAAATAATAGAGGAAGCACTTGGAAACAATCCTTCCACACCACATAATTAATATCACATTTAAATGTCTTGCCTGACTCCCTGTATAATGATCAATTTTATTATTGCTACAGTAAATCATTATGACAGAATAAAAGCAATTATGCAGCTTTTATTGCCATCTAATGTGCAATGATACATGTAATTATAATTAAAGAAAGCAGAAAAACCTTGTTGTGTCAAATTCATACCACAATATATGTCTAACGTGATTATTATGTGTGTATAGAATTGTGTGATGGCAACATGTGTTGATATTTGCATAGAATGCATGCCTAATGCAGAGCTGCTGCTTTTTATTCCTGAGCCAGTAGTCCCTTAGGGACTGTTAAATGCTTTTGGACAGGCTAACTAAAATTATTTTGGGTCAAAAGGGATGCAGTCTTTCCAAAGTTACAGACTTGGGCCTGGCCCAAAGCAGATTTTATGCTGTAGTGGACAAAACTGGCTTGAGCCAAACAAATGGTAGTTTTAAAGAGGTAATGACATCCAAAAAAAAAGCATCTGTGAAGTTGCTCATAGTCTCTAAAAAAAACCTCCCTGTGCCAAATCCAGTTGAGTCTATGTTTTAGGAAACTTTGCAATACATTTGGTTTGGCATTATGTTCTTAAACTTGCAGCCCTTGCATAACAAGCAGGACATGGATTTGACAAAATGATGCACAAAGGCAGGTACAATCCAGGTATTAAGTGGTCCGACAGGGCACAAAGTCTTCTCAGCACACACATGAATCTGCAGTTTTGTCACAGTTTGAAGTGCTTCTGTATCCTTTAATTACTGTGGAGTTTTTTTTCCTTTGTGAAGCAGCTTAGTTAAAAGCCAACAGTCAGACATCACTGTCAGGCAGAGACAAACAATCAGCTTAACAAAGACGAAGCGTTTTTGTATACAGACTACACTGTAATGTGCTCTGCTCTTTGTCGTTTTCTCTCCTCAGAGAGTGTGACAGAAGTGAGGACAAACATCTATGTGACGAGTTTCGGGCCAGTGTCAGACACAGATATGGTGAGTGCCGTTCTCTTCTCACTCTGATCAAACAGGTGAATCATCATATCTAAGCTTGGTTGTTATTTTTCTGTTCGACATGATTTTTTGGACAAGTATCTTTGTAGAATCTTAATTTGTAGCATTGTTCCCCAACAACAACATTCACATTGTTTCAACACTGCTAGATCGAATTTTTACAAACGTTAGTATAATAAGCAACCAATCGAAGACATTCCTGTTGTACTCAAACATCTTTATTTATTTGTCTTCTTGATGGTACTTTTGTCATCTACTTAAACACTGCAGAACACCACAGTCTGTTTTAGCAAGATGTTTGTGTCATCTGCTGAGCTGGGCAATAAGAAAAACAATCTGATGACAATGTTGTTTATATCATTAAATGGCAAAATCTTGATAGGACCGTTTGTAGTAGAAATTGCAATTTCACTGTGCAGTCACAGTAACTGCCAAGTAATCTTTGTGCAGTGTTCCGATAGATGCTATTCTTAACCTGAGACCATATCACCACAATCAAGCCATTTAGACTCGAGTTCCTGTTTCACAAAATCTCTGCTTTTAAAGAGCAATATTCCACCGATATTTTTATCTCAAACCTCAGATGACCTCCTTTAAGCAGCAGATGTTGGAGATGCTTCATGCTTTGTCTTGGGACCTTATGCGGCATTTGACATATTTGACCATGCAGCTCTAATTGACTGCCTTGAGCTCTGGGTGGATTCTCTGGCTGAGCACTGAGCTGACCTGACAGTCTGTATGATGTAGAAAAATTAGCACTTTCTGAAAAACTTTTGAGTGTTACCATCTCTTTAGAGAGTTGCTCCTCCGGAACAGCTCATTCAAGCTGTCTGACTCAAACCTCATATAAGATTTTAAGGACAATTACAGTAATAGTCATGGAACAGTTATCAGTGATTTTTTTCTAAATCTTAGTAGCATAGAAATTTTGATTTACTAAAATCAGTACCGAACAGGAACATCAGTGAAGGGCTTTATTATTTACATTATCTGCATAAACACATGCGCTATGATGTTGCTACTCTAAACTGCACCCAGCTGCCCCTGCTAGTCCAGACAAGAGCTGATGTTAGCATTTGTGAAAGTCACGTAAAGGAGGACATGCAAGACTATTTTAAAGCCATGTTTTAATATACAGCGAACTCAAACTCTGTGACCTGAATGGCCTATTTTATTAATTTAAAATGTTCCGTCTCTCACCATCCAACTCAAGTATCTCCATGAGTCTCTGGTTATTTAGCAGTTCAAGAACTATTTTCTTCAGAAGCTCAGGGAGATGAAATATCAGAGAATAAATGTACCACATAGACACACATGATGGAATGTCTCATTACATCAAATTAAACAGTAAGCAGAAAAAGAATCACTGAAAAAGAAACATTCTAGGATTTCATTTCCACCTCCATGAGACCATCCCTGCATTGTGGAGCTACAATGAGTAAAACAATGTCTCTTCAGCTTTCTTTGTGAAACGGCAGTACTGCTCTTACTTTATTACAATAGACAGTGCTTTATCTTTTTCAGCACATATCACCTTTGGGGTCTCTCAGAGCTCATTCTAGATCCAATCTTTTATTCTCTTCACATGCCTCACTTGGCAGCAACATGAATCAACGGAAAAACAGCATGGGACGTAGAAGGCCACTTGTGGTAATGTTTTGGTCAGAGCCACAGTTAGCGAGGTCAACGCGGGTGGTTTTCAGTCTTCTTTCAAAGGCAAAACACCTGCTGTCTGAACACGCTCACACATCCATCCTCTAATCGAAGATTGCAAAGCAGCACCTGAGGTTTGGACTGTTCCCAGATGTGGAAACGTAACATCAACATATTGGATTTTGTACATTCCTGCATTGCCCTGTCAGTTTCAAATCATTACCCAGGCAAGGCTCCTTTGGCCCCAGGCTATACACAGTTCCTCTATACTGACACAAAGACTGCATGAAGGAACCAAGTATTTTTCTTTGAAGGTTTTCCACAGACATGCCTTCAAAACATCAGACATGAGACACTGACACCTGTAGTCTTTCATCACCTGTGTTTGAGTGTATAGTAAAATTAAAGGCAATTTAAAAAAAAAGTAATGTTATACAAATACATAATCATCTGGATGAGCTTATTTGTGCAATTAATAACAACATTTATGGAGCCATAATAATCAATTTCATAAATACTACCTCCATAACTATTTGTTACAGAGCTATTGTATGGGATTGCATGAATAAAAAAAAAAGATCAGCTCCTGGGTCCTTTAAGCAGAGGAGGAAAAGGGAAGACAACACCAACGATTATGCAGTACAATGAGCAGCCGTGGAGAGTAGGCTGCACAAAATAAGTAGGTCCTGACTCTGGACTTTCATAATGAGCGGTCTGAATTGTTGAAATTGGTGCCTGTTTCCAAAAGGGAGTGCACCCTCTGAGGGTGAGTGGGAGGCTCTGTTTTTTCTTTCTTTTGCATAAAGAATAAAGTGGACTGTTGCAAAAAGCTGAAGCACGTTTAGAGAAAAAAAGGTGGAAAAAAAATATAATGTGCACAAGGCCAAGTTATTTCAGTAGCTGCATATCTGGGCTTGTCGTTGTACTTGCAGCCAATGAAGGCAAATCTACAGCAGGTCAGGGTCGTGCAATCGTGTTTTCTGGATCATGAATTTTCACGCTACCGCGTTGACCGAGTGTGGAGTGGGACTGAGTCCGAGTATTGAGCAATGCAGTAAATAGTTCTGGGAAACAAAAGCAAGGGACTAGTTTTCTAGGTCAGCTAATAGAGAGGAAATGTCTAATCCTGGAGGTATTTCAGAGGTGAAAAAACAGGATTGTTCAAAAGAAAGTTGAGTTTGAACACACAAAGTTTGACAGAATAATTTGAGGCAGCTATCTAAACATTAAAACAAAGAGAACCAGCAAAAGGACATAAAAAAGGACCTTTTTTACTAAAAATAACCCATATAACAGACTGTGAAGCACTAATTTTAGTGTCCATATTGAAAAAGGGTTCAAAAACTCTATAAATGCTGAGGCTTGTATTGACAATGAACAAAGTAATTTTAGCATTGAAGGAGCCGTCTAGCTTTTGTCAGAAATAATTTGTAATATTCACATTTGTATCAATATTTTCTTTTTTTCTCTTGTACATCTTTGTCAGGTTGTCATGGTTACAGATGTAAATTATTTTTCAATGTGTTCAGAAGGGTTAGAGTCCCTCTTCTCTGCAATGACAGAAGATTTTCTCCAGTTAATAGTATGTAAGAGACCTGCTGTCCATCATGGCTACCTATAGCATTAGCCTTAGCTACGTACGCAGAGAAGCACCAGCTCATTAAAAAGATGACTCACTTACTCACTCAAAAATCCTTTTCACTGGCTAAACAGTATTAATGCATTATAGTGCAGAATGATTTTAATGCTGATATTGAATCC
>JAVQJX010076747.1:0-18418 GCA_036025115.1 Ambassis agassizii
TAAACAAACATGTTGTCTTGACACATTATGGCATGTGTATTGGCTTGATAAGAAAGATCAGAATACTTGTATCTCTGGTTGGATGCTCATATTTCTTTGCACATCTAAGTGTTAAATTCTCAGTAGAATTGAAACTAATTGTGTCGAAAACCTCACAAGAAGCACTCATGTTTCTTTGGAAATGGCACTGACTGAAAGCCTCAGACGTCTTTGTGGTGTGTTGTAAGTGGGTGTAAAGAGCCTTTTTGTTCCATCATGTTCGTCACTGCTCTATAACGTGTACATTTCATGTGATGTTGCCATCAGCTCAGCGCCTTTGTCTGCATCCTGTCATGTGATTTCCTGTCAGTCAGTCAAATTCAGCCTCAGTGTGAACTGATCTGACATCTGCTCCACCTGCCAGAGGAGGAACAATGTCAACACAACTAGAAGACCAACACTAACCCCAGATCAGTCGGTCAGAGGTCCTTTGGTGCATTGAGGTGTAAAGCTCAGTTATTTTGATACAGAACGCGGAAGTAACGCTGCAGTTGCAGTAAATTTGATCAAATGCGTTGGATGTAAAGTGAGCAGTTTTTCATTTTTTTAAAGGGGAAGAAAAAGGGGAAAATGGAGGAACACAAAACGGTCAACTTTATGAGACTCCTATCAGGTAACACAAGATATAACTTTGCCTCTTCAACATGGCGTCAGATATAGTGTGTAATGTAACCTCCATTCTCTCCTCAGATGACAGCATTCAGTCCAGTTTGTCTTCAGACTCTTGTGAGTACTATCAGACTGAGATATTTGACCAGCTGCCCAGCGTCCAGGCCTTCCGAAACAACCAGAACAGGCATGTAGAACCCTGTGAGGCCTCCCCGGGTGGTGCAGAGCCCGAGGACAAGCTCAGCCCCCTGTCCAGGGGATCTAAAGACAAGACGTCTCTGCAGCCACTTAGAAATTTGCCTATGTGTATTCAGGGGAAGAGAACTGCCAGGTGGGCTTATTGCATACACATTCCAAGAAAAAAATGTTCTCCATTCACACATTGCAAAACATTACACAGTCTTCATGATAAGCAATTACAGCAATGTCTTCTTCAAACAGTATCCTGACAATCTACCAGTAATTTGCATGTAAAAGCAGATGGAAAATTATCATTCAGATGTTTATCTTGCTTTACTTGATCTTAATTTAAATGTTATGACCTCTCACAGAATAATCTTATAATGTATACACATAAAAATCTATTTTGACATGAAAATGGCAGGGAAGCTTGTTACAAATGTTTGTCTCTGTTTGTCATTTTTGATGGGTAAACTGCCAAATAGTGCATGATGAATGTGCAAAATGTGCAAAGCTGCTGAAAAGATGCTTACAGATGAAAAAATAATAAAACTATTAAGACTGTGGCTGAGGTCGTGACCCCTGGACACCCAGGTTCACCGTCTTTTCCGCTACTGAGACCAAAGAGTCCAGCTTTGTGTCCAACACAGCTCCCCCCCCCCCCCTTCAGATCAGCTGGATTATCTTGAGACAAATAATTGTTAATTAAATGATCTTTGTGTTGATTTAGGAACAGGAGGAATATGCAAATCAGCAATATAGGTTTTTGGGAGTCCTGGAGGCGGAACCAGAGCCTCAGCAGGAGGAGGGTGTGGGAACACATGGGTGAATGTGTGGCTGGCCTGGTGCCATGGCGGCACACTCTCCACACCATTGAAGGTATGAAAGGCTCCGATAGACACCTGTTTTTAGAACAAATCCACGGTGCACTTTTAATTCAGTTTCATCTAAAATCTTCTGTTCCAGGCAGGTTTGGAGTCGGTGTGAAGGCCTACTTTGTTTTCCTCAGATATCTGGTTTACTTGAACTTACTATCCTGCGCTCTTGTCTCTGGTTTCATTCTGGGTCCCACCGCATTTTACGGCAGAGGGAACAACAGTGAGTCAGCTGTAGCCAGAAAAGTAACAACCACACCTGAACTATTCTCTGTTTTAACTGTCCTCTGTGATTTTCACAGAAACTCTGAGATTTGAAGGCAATGATTCTGTTTTGGATTTCTTCTTGGGAACGGTAAGGCTTTGTTTGTTTACATGTGCATGTTTATTGTTTCATATCATACATTAATCCTTTTCTTTTTCACAGGGCTACATGGATCGGTCTCCTGTCTTCTATGGTTTTTATACACGTGGATCCCTGAATTTGGAATGCTTGAATACGCCTCTTCTGTACCTCGCTGGAATCCTCACCATGCTCCTCCTCAGTGTGATCATGGTGGTGCGGAGGTATGTGACTCACCACAATCCAACATATGTTTCAGGTGTCATGTTCCTCACATCTACTCGCCTCTAATAGAACAACAGTTGGCTACAAACACACCTGGATGTTGGGGAAGCGTTACAGCATGAATGTGAGCTTCAAGATCTTCTGTGGTTGGGACTTCACCATCCAGGATCCTGCTGCTGCTACGCTCAATCACAGCTTCATCAGAAACGACCTCAAGGTGGACAACACACATGTTCATACCTGCATGCATGATGCTAATTGTCCATATATGAGTGCCTAGTTTAAACCAGTGTGCCGACGTTGGTAACCATGGCAGCAAAATATTTGTGAGCGGCAGTGTAACATAGAAAACTATGGCAAAATGTTTTATCTCATTGTCACAAGAAACTATCTGGAGCCCAGGATAGGTTCTTGTGAGTTTATATTCTAGTGCGCACCAGATAAGTGTATATAAAAGAAGAAAAAAATATAGCATCTCATTAGCACGTGATATTATCTTATGCACATCAGATTGTAGCTCAGTCCGTAGGGGCCTCAGACCAAGATGGTGAAGGTGCCTGTTCACCTCTGAGGTTCTTGCCCTTGAGCAAGGCACCATACCCTCAAAACTGCTGGGGCTGTGCAGCATGCCTTGGTAGTGCCAGCCTCTTCTCCGCTGTGCATGTGCATAGCTGTGGTGTGTGGATGTGTGTGCATGAAAAATACAGGAAGTGAAAGTGAAATTAAGATTAAAAAACATCTTCTGATACTTCTTATGAGGATGTAATATTGTCTCATGCTCATCAGATATTATCTTCTACAAACACCAAAAAATGTTTTTGGCGATGTTGAAAACATAGTCCAGCCGTTACAGAACAGATATTTAATTTCTCTATAGAAGTTAATGTTTTGGACTTGCAGACATTTTTCCACTGGTAACCCCTGAGGTCCTTTTTCATCTCTGGGAACAATTAGTGGGCTGAGGGATGAGCTGAGGGATACACATTCCTGGACGGCAGCCACCTCCACTGTGGACTCGTCGTGGACTTGAGTGTTATCCTGTGACCCTCTTCTTAGCTTCCCACACTGAATCTGCTTGATATCTGTTTCACAGATCAGCATACAGTGAGCCTTTGTTATAGTGTCACATCCCACCATCAGCTCTTCACCTTGAGGTTCTCCTCACTGATGTGGTCTCTTTTGGAGGTGGAGACTGAAGTGATGATTGTTCTTTCATCTCTGGTGGTAAACAGCAAGGCTTCATCCAGGGTTAATAACTACTACACACATATCTTGTCAGTGATCTCCTCTTTGTGGTTGTGGTGGCCTTCCATTTTTTCAGACTTTTGAAACATTTGAAAGTCGAGACAGAAAAGCCACTAGATTTATCATTTTTAACAGTTAAGATGCACATGTGTGTGTCTTATGTAGTTGTACCGTTTGCTTCGTGTGTATCTGATTTTCTGATGTGTTTTTGTTTGTAACAGTCACAACATTAACTCTAAAAAGGTTTGTTTCTTCTCAGCTGTTCTTGGAGGAGCAGAGTTTCTCTTTGCGGGAGGCTCAGAGGACAGTTGGACAGAGGGTCCGTCTCTACATTCTCAGGTTCTTCCTCAACCTGATAGTTCTGTCTCTGCTCGGTGGATCCTTCTACCTACTCCATTTCTCCACAATAATCTCTATTGACGAGGTAAAGATGGATGATGAGAATGTTGTCTTGTTACTTAATGAATTTGATTTCTAATTCGTTACTGTGTTTTTTTTTTAGAAGTCTTACTTAGATTACATCTGGTTGGTCAGACTGATCTTTCAGTATCTTCCTCCCATCACAATCAGCTTTGTTGACTTTGTCCTCCCTCAAATCTTCCGTAAGATATCTGCTTTTGAAGATTACTCTCTCACCACGCAAGTGAATGTCACGCTCGTGAGGTAAGGTGCACGGACAGATAAACATTTGCACAAACACGCTCAGACACTCACGCATTCACTCCCGTCTCTTCTTCAGGAGCATCTTCTTGAAGCTGGGCTCCCTGGGCATCTACTTATTATTCATCTTTTCATACAGAATACGAGATCAGCAAGTGAGTGAGAATATTGTACCACAGCTCAGGCACATGGGTGTTGATGTGTGATTTGTTTTTTGTTTACACCACCATCTTCAGTGCAGGGAGAACCAGTTCGGCAGAGAGATGTACAAGCTGTCTATCTTCCACTTCCTCACAACTTTCTGCACTACGTTTTTCTGGAACTACCCCAGGAAGTGGGTTTGCTTGAGATCAACAGTCTGTTTCGTTCTCATTACAGTTACAAGAATGAAAAGATCAATGCATGTGATATCATTCCACTGACAATCAGGGAAGATCCAATCCAAAGTTGTTGCTTTTTTTGAGCAGGTTGCTGCAGGAGAAGAACCCAACGTCATTGATGGCCAAATTGTTGGGAAAAAAAACCTTCCTGATCACATTCAACGTGCTGGATCTGGTGTACTGTCAGACGGTGTCCTGGGTGGGGGTTTACTACTGCCCTCTGCTGCCTTTGATAGGAACTGTCACCCTGCTGGCTACTTTCTACATCCAAAAGGTTGTTGGCTGGTATAAATGAATGTAAATAACAAACAAAAACGAATGAATGTGTATGAGAACAGTCAGAGAAAAACAGCAAGTGACCTAAATGCAGACAATCTGGGACAGGAAAAGCCTTTAGGTGGTGATTACTGAAAACAGGAACTTACAGACAGCTTCATATTTACCATACAGATAAACTGTGGTGTCCACATAACTCACTTTCTATAAATTAAATTAACTATTTATCCACCACCTTTGATGAAATCACTGGGTTAAATTGTCTATCTTAAAGTTTTGTCATTGTGTGACTTTTTTTCTCTGTGTATCTTCAGTTCACTGTCCTTCGTTGCTGTGTGCCGGAGCGGCGGATGTTTCGGGCCTCCAGCTCCTCAGTTTTATTCCACTTCATGTTGCTTCTTGGTCTCTTCATGGCTGCAGCTGCACTGGGCTTTGACCTCTACAAAGCCCAGGGCATAACGACGTACGAATTTTACTCTAACTCCACCAAAAACCTGAAATAATTGTTTATATAAACACTAACTGGATGTTTGTTCTTCTTCTCCTCTTTTGCAGGGGAACATGTGGTCCATTTGGAAACACAGAAACTATCTATAACGTGACAGGGGTCTGTGTGAAGAGTTTACCCACCTCAGCACAGAAAGCCGTCCACTTCCTGACCTCAGAGGCCTTCGCTCTGCCGCTCCTTCTAGCAGAGATGTAAGTCTGGACAGGACATTTAATCACAGTGGAAGCTGTCCATTCCAAGACAAATTTGTGTGACAAATGTTTCTGTTTTCTCAGTATAATCTTAACTTCGTATGTGTCCCGGAGACAAGCCAATCAGAAGGCCATTGAGAGACTGAAAGACATGTTGGTTATGGTAAACACACAAACACTTCCTCCCTACAAATAGACTCTTACTCATGAATCATGACTCACTCACATAGTGTTGTGTTTGTCTGTGTTTTCCCTCACAGAGCAGCTCAGACAAACGTTTCCTGGTGAAACAGCACGCAACAATGCTGAGACCGCGAAAGAATCCAGTCCGTTCCACAGCAGCCACTGAGAACCCCCACCTCAGTGCACGGAAAAGATCCCCCTATGACCACCCAACTAACATCTCAGTTTAACCCCAAGGCTGTGTTTCTTTATATCATCACTGTTTCTTGTCAGTGTGCGAGACTCTTTTTGATACAGTGTATAAGGAACCTTTTGTTTGTCATTTAATTCCTTGCTTAACTGCAGATTACCCTGTTAGCATTGTGGCTATCCAGCTGGCAAATACATGTATATGTATGTATTTATATGTCTGTGGTTGGTTTTTGGTGTAATGTGATGCTGAGGGGGCAGCAGTAGCTCAGTCCATAGGGCATTGCACTTTGAAGCGGAAGGTTGCAGGTTCGAGTCCTGCCCTGGACACATGGAGGTGGGCTGGTAGCTGGAGAGGTGCCAGCTCACCTCTGACGTGCCCCTGAGCAAGGCACCAAACCCCCCACCACCACCCGCTCATGGCTACCTGTGGCGCCTGTAATTTCCCTTTGGGGATCAATAGAGTATGATTCTATTCTGTTCTGGAAAATAAAAAGGGAAAGTAAAATTGTCTCCTTATTGTATCATAATGTTCTATACAATAATAAGGTGAAACACTTTTAAGATAACTTAACATACTTTGAGTTATACAGGGATGCATTATAAAATATATGTATGTGATCAGCTGTGTGTGGGTGACTGTGTATGTTTTTCTTATATGTGACGCCCATTAAAATCTTTTTTTGCACAGATCACTCAGATGAAGGCACATATGGCGGCAAATTTGTTATCTGCTTCTAACACATGTGTAACACTCCCCGTCACTCTGACCTACATGCACATACGAAGGGACACGCCACAGAAAAAAAGATGACACATCTGCAGAATTGTTATGAAGAAGCATCAGACTTTTGATTTGTTGCCAGTTTTGGGTGAGTTTTCTTTAAAATTCTACTTACATTTTTTTTAATGGAGTTAAATTTCTTACTTGTTATGTGATGTTGTTTTTTCAGCTCTGGCAAGTTTGTTCATCAAGATAAGTAAGTGTGTTAACATGCTTATGATTACAGATTGATTTAGAGCATGTTTCTGAATTTTTTCTTCATGGTGCACTCTTTAGGTGGATCCGGCGCTTTCCACCCTGAGCTGTCTGGTCCTGACATGGCCTATATTGGCACGAGGGTGGTTTTCCGCTGTAATGCTCCTAATTCCTCTGCACCGGTCACCTATGAGTTGATGAAGGATGGTTATGTGATCAATGCACACACTGATGATGAAGGAGACCAGCCTCCATCGTTCCTCCAGAAGATGTTGGCATCATCAGACGGGTTGTACCATTGCAAAGTGACAGCTGGGGGGAGCACGGCAGTCAGCAACAGCATCAAGCTGAGTGTAGTCAGTGAGTACCAGAGTATTTTACTGAACATCAAACTCCTTTGCTCCTCTCCAACCAAGTCTGTCATTTGTTTTTAGCTCCAGCATCAAACACCAGAGTGACCTCTGAGCCCTTCCCCCCGGTGGCTTATGAGGGGTCCCGTGTCATTCTGGCCTGTGATGTTAGTGCAGGTTCCCACCTCTCCTACACGTGGTTTTTTAACAGGAAGGAAGTGACACCTTCAACCTCCACTTCCTTTCACCTCACTGGGAACAAGTTAGTGATGGAGAACGTGACTCCAGAGCAGGCTGGTGATTATTATTGTATGGCCTGGTCCAGTGTGCAGAACATCAGGAGGTTTTCCACCAGTGAAGAGGTCCAGGTGATGATTAAAGGTATCAACAAATGATGTAACAGGAGCAGGGTGGACTGAGGATTTACCAGCAGGACGATTAATTAAAATGAATTCCTATTTATTTCTTTGTCTCCTTTCTTTTACCAGTTTATGTCTCAACACCAAAGATCTCATTCACTGTTTTTAAAGAGGGAGCCAGTTACCGTGGCAACGTGACCTGCTGGTCATCGAGAGGGAGTCTTCCTGTAAACTTCTCTCTTTTGGTGGATGACAAGGAAGTGGGAGCTTTGACAGTAACTGACTCCCTCACTGCGTGGTTCCCCGTCGCCATGGTACCCGGTCAGGACATGGGCGAGGCCCGATGCAGGGTAAAGACTGAGGTGCAGGAACTGATGAGTGAGGCTCTGACTCTGGAAGTAGGTATGAGGGACACAGACATGTGAAAGATGTGTGTGTGTATTTCTTTAACTCTGCTCTTAGCTGTCTGTCCTCCTCCTCCTTCTCTGTCCAGTCCCAGTGGGAGCTGATGTGAAAGTGGAAGTGGAGTATCTTTACACGTCTGAGTCCAAACTGGCTGCTGCCAGGCTGAAGTGTCACATCAACAGAGGAACTTTTCCTTACATCTCCTGGCTGCTGAATGATTCTGTCCTCCTGGATTCCAACCTTCAGCACATCCTGCCTCAATCTGCCCTCACCTACAACAGACAAACCCTCATCATCACTGAGCTCGGCCCAGAGGAGTCTGGGTATTACCAATGCAGGGTCAGAGACCGCTACGATGAGTCTGGGCCCTGGATGGAGAGTGCACCCGAGCTGGTCCAAGTCACAGGTGAGCAGAAACAGGCAGTTTAATAATAAGTTAGATAATAATAAGTTTAATAATCCTGCAGCTACAGTTAGCTTAGCATAGCAATCAAACTAAATATTGGTTTTATTGGTTTAAATATCCGATTGATCATTTTAATTTGGAAATTATAAACTATGCTAAGCTATGCTAAGCAGTTAGCTTAGCATAGCAAACACTCAACACGCTATAGTGTTTGTGCGCTGCCTCCGTTCACATGTAACTACCCTTCTAACTTAACACTGAAATATGAAGGTATTATAAATTGCATTATATACACTGAAATTACATGAGATAACATGGACTTTTGAAGACTCTTAAAGGCAGACTAACTTCTCTGCACTTCTTTTTACAGAATCCTTAGTGTCAAACACAACATCTTCCATTGAAACAGCACCAAGTAAAAATAATTTCAATATATTTAGCTGACTTACATGCTCCCTGTGAGATAAACATCTTAGCTCCCTCTCTTCCACAGAAGCTTTGATGTGCACCTTGGAGGTCATCCCCATAGTCTTCTGCTGCTTCCTCCTCTTGCTGCTGGCACTGGGCGTCCCCTGTGTGTACAAGATGTTTGACCACAAGAGAGGTGTGTCTGTCTCTCTCTCTCTCTCTCTCTGTGTGTGTGTGTGTGAGACAAAATTTCACAGGATATTTTGCATTAAAAAAGTTTCCTTTTTTGTTTGTTTTTTGCAGCTCATCCCCACAATGTTCCTCCAGAGTAAGCTAAATAATGACAAACGTTTCAGTATCTCAAATCAAATTGTTTGAAAAGTGTTTCTACCTTCTGATCACAGCTCTGATGCAGTTTCTCTGACTGAACCGATGCCCTGGTCAGGACACAAGCCTGCTGAGACTTTACCTACAGGTTGTGATGTCCACAATCGGGTATACAGGCCAACAAAATACAAACAACACCACAACATAACAAGTTCACTCTAGATTTTCACTCCACTTGACTTATTTGTAAGCTTTGTTTCCCATATTTTCTCAATATTTCTGTGAATTTTTATTAGTTTATAATTTCCAAATTAAAATGATCAAAAATTAATCAGGGTATTTAAACCAATAAAACCAATATTTAGTTTGATTGCAGCAAAGCAATCAAACTCTAGATAACCTGCGTCTTTCTTCTTTCTTTCTTATTCGTCCGTACGTTTTTTGGCTCAGCGTAACTTCAGCATACTTTCACCGATTTCAGCCATTCAAAAAATGTTCAGCTTGTTGAGGACATGATGGGTCAATTTTTTTTCAAAGTTTTAAAATATTTCAAATATTAAGCATTTTCAGCATTTTCTTTAACATTGAAGTCAATGGAGAAGCTTCAAAATGACCTTCAACTTTGACATCTAATTAGTTCCACATACTTTCAGCTACAAAAACCATTCAAATATCATTCAGTTCAGCTCTTTAGGGACGGACTATTCAGGTTCTTTTCAGATTCTTTCAAATATTTATAATTTTTGAATTATTAGTATTTATTCAAAATCCATTTAACATGGAAGTCAATGGGAGAGCCCTTCAGCGAGGGCCTTCTGCAAAACGCTATTCCTCCTACAAATCTTGAGACTCAGACTCCATTCGAGGCTTAAAATGTTCACAAGAATTTGCTCTATCAAACCTGTATACAGAATTTCAAAATTCCCCATTGTTTTTGAACTAGAGGCCGGCAAAGTTCAAGTAAAATTTCAGCTGATTTTGAGTTTAACATTGGTGTGTATTGCTGGAGAGAGCCTGAAAAGTCACCTAAAAAAATTCTCTCTAATTTGTGCTCACGCCTGCACCTTTTATCGAACAGGGATAATTTTGACATACTTTTGTAGGTGAATTGGTTGGTTTTCCAACAGTGTGACCCTCAAAGCTGTAAACCACACGGCTTGGCTTCCAGGGCCAGCTGTTTAAGGCAAAACCTGATCTCAAGTCCATTAGAAAGTAATGGGGACGAGAAATTCGAAGAGCAGAGGGTTATTCTAGTTAAATATGTAGCTTGTTTTACCCAGCACAATTAAATATAATGAAGGTTTTGTTTTCTTATGATGTATCCTGTATGACCAATGAGTAAAAGCAGATTATTTAAAAAAGGCATTTAACACAGTTTTCTGTGTAGGTAAATGTAGTTTTTGAGCACGTTCAGGTTCAAATGCAATCATTGAGGGGAATAATCACAAGGGTTCAAATAGTTCTCAGGTTCTAAATAAACATCCACATCATGTGCCAATCTGTAATGAGCCTCATTTTCCAGCAGATAGCAGTGCAGTCCTTTGGAGGCGCCATCAGTTCTGCTTTGATTTTATGTCAACTGATCATTTTCAAGCTGGCAAGACTGTCTCTGTGTTTTCATTCTGAAATAGCTCCTTAGCCTGTCTCATCCACCTTAAAAGCTTCAGCTTGAGTCGAGGGTCTGTTTTTGATTCTGTTAATTTTACTGCCTAGAAATACATTTGATGGTAATCCGTCTGGCATGTACATCAGGTGAACAACATGTTTTTTTTTTGTGTTCATTATGTGCTCATTATTTCACATTATTTATTTACCAAAATGAAGTCTAAAATAAAAATAAAATAAGTCCTGACTAATTATATATCCCCTTGATGCTTCCATTGATTTCAGATGAGCTGCAGCAGGTGCCGATGAGTTGATCATTAGCAGGTGTGCAGACCTCTGTCATCAGGAAACCGTCAAGCTGTTTTTTTTTTGTTGTTGTTTGTGGCTTCATTTTTGCCAAATAAATCAAAAGTAGAAAAAGATGTTATTCATCTGACATTGTGTCCCTGTGACTTTTTTTTCTTTACACACCATCCTGCTCTTTAAAAGGGGTGGGCAAATCAATCTAAATATAGATAGTATACTGAAGTTAGTATCAGTATCAGATCAAAACTAGCATGGAAAGATGGATATTTTTATGTCAGTTTTCAGTCCTCTTCACTCACTGGCCCTGTAATTACTTGGTATTGGATAAATACCAAAATCTTCATCTCAGTCCAGGCACTTTTGGCAGCCTTTTTAACATTTGTAAGTCTGCCATATGACCAGATGCATAGTCCTGGTGATCATGTGATCATCTGTTGTTTCAAGTGAATATGTGTTGCTTTTTTCAAAAAAAAAAACAAAAACAAAAAAAACAACCTCATGGTGGTGCTACAGGACACTTTCAAAACATGTTTCAAGATTCGGCAATTCATCAAATCCATGAGTCTGTATCCCGACCGTCAGACCTGATATTATCTCCTGAGCCGAGCCACCTGTGTGTGGCCTAAAATGATAACATCTCATCGCACAATGACTCCTGCACTTCACTGAAAGCCACAAATCGATGCTATGAGGCAGAGTCACAGGGTCTGAGAGAGCATTTCTCCTTTTAACTCACTTGAACCTGCAGCAGCAGGTTTGCAGTCAGTCAGTTTAATGTGTGCTGCTTTGCATCTGAATCCAGCTGAGGAAGAATTTAATCGAGTCTTCTTCAATATTTCACAGCGACAAGGAAAATTAAAAAGAGATCTCATGTGTTAACGCAAATTGTAGAGAGGCTGAACCTCATCCCTTCAACACCACCTTCATCATCCTCTCCTCCATTTACCCCCCCCCCTTCCCCCCTCAATAGTGGAGAGCAATGTGATTTCAGCCGTAATGTGTTTCTATTGCTCCTCCTGCGATGCCCCGCGGTATCGCTTACTATCACACTGCTGTGTGAAGAGCTTGGAGGGCTTTAGAGAGCCTCATTTACCTCCATAATCTTTCACAGTCATCGACATGCTCACATGGTGTAAATGTACTCATGCACACACTATAGACAAGGCGAGAGAGACGGAATAAGTCTGAACACACACAAAAAGAGGAGTCCTTCTCCATAGCTGAGCTGAGGGTGAATTAACATAGTGAAGACACTGCATTATGCAAATGTGTTATGGTTCCTCTTTGACAGTGCTGGTAAATTGGATGATGTTTTATGATGATGTAAGAGTGAGTTAAAGCATAGCAGATCAGTGCGTTTAAAACCTCTTTGATATGTGTCTTCCTCCTCCAGCAGAGCCCCCCCCCCCCCCCCATCTTCATCCTCCTCTGCCCCCTTCTACTCGTCCCGCTCTGAGATGCACGATTCGGCAGCGTGCCTCTGTGACGCTTCCCACAAGCTGTTATGAATGTTGGCGTTCAGGCTCAGAGAGTCAATGAGACAATGAAACGACGTTGGATTAGCCGGCGGATGATCAGGAGACGAGGCTGACTGCAGGAGCTGAGAGTGTTAAACCTCACTACTTGGATAAAAGGATTGGAAATGTGTTTTGGCTGCTGAGCGACTCACCCAGCAGTCCTTTTACTGAGTTAAAAATAATAAAAAAAAAAATGAAAATAGATTGGGCTTCTTTTTTTTTTGGTGTCGTCTGGAGGAGAAGAGAGGATAAAGGGACCATCAGCAAGGTCAGACGCTGAGAAATAAACAAGAATTAATCCTGTTACAGTGGCTAAGGTTGAGTGAAATAAGGGAGTGTTGCAGCAACACACACACACACACACACAGGACGCTGGCCTTGGCTTTGTTCTAAAGCTCTTAGCCGTTTGTCTAGTGTTACACAGGCTCCATTTACTCCTGATTGCCTGTGACTGGTGACCTCTGAACCCAATCCACACAGGTACTGCAGGAGGAACCATCAATACTGGCAGCAGGTTGTTTTTGCCTCTGGGCTGGTGGATAAATGATGCCCTTGGTGGACACACACACATGACCAAAAAGAGGAGCACAAACACACAAAGACGAGCAGAATAGGCCAAATCTGTGGTTTTAATATTAAAGGAAAGAGTTTATACATTAGAAGACTAAACATTCACATGATGTGTTTTATTTTAACTCACAGATACAGATGCTCGGTCAGCATATGAAGCTGTTTAGAAGTTTATGATGGTGAAACTGCAGACAGATAAGAAAGAATAGACAATAAACGAGATGGTGTCAGAATTGGGAGGAGCTGTAACCATGGTAACTAAGGCACCTGAGATGATGTCAAGTGCTACTTGTGTCAATAAACTTATATGTGTGACACAGACCATGTTTCCAAGGCAAATTTTGTTTATTCTTCAAGCACTGTTTGACCACACAAATCCCACTTTTAATTCAAATACTTTATTGATCACTCCCATATTTTTCATGCATACACATAACGAGGAGGAGTGGGGATTGATGCTACAGGCTGCCAGGCCCCAACCAATTCGGTGCCTTGCTCAAAGGCACATCAGCAGTATCTCGGAGGTGATACTGGCACCTCTCCAGCTACTGAGCTACTGCTGCCCCCACAAGGTAGTTATTGGCAGCAGTGGGATTCGAACCCACACCATCAAAAAGACAAGAGTTTAAATCTAGCACCTTAGACCACTCAGCCACCTCATCAAACAATAGTTTTACTAAGGGAGAGTGTGAACCCAGTCCCTCACTACCAGAACTTATGCAGCTGAGATTCCCACATTTGGGGAATTCGAGGGCTCAGCAGTGCAATGACTGAGCCTCGCTCTGCGTGAACCACCTTCCTGATCATGGTGTCTCCCCTGCCAGGTAAGTATTTCACTGCAGGATGTTGTAAATGTGACACTACTGAACACATCCACCTGTAACTGTGTATGTATATCATCAATATGGGCAAATCTGATGTTTTCAGTGGCTCTGATTTTGCGTGTGCAGCTGAGTGACTCTATGTATTTCCAAATGGAAAGATGTTTATTTTTTTTGGAGATATTAACAGCCAGGTCAGAATTTAAAAAAAATATGTATGAAATAATCACACCTTTATTTCTAAATCTGCTTATGTATGCAGTATGCTAATGTACTGTATGCAGACTGTAAAAAGACACTGTATACTGAGCGGCACACACTTTCTCTTTTAAACACACACACACACAGCACACACATCTATTCAGGGTGATGAATCGCAGCCTTGTGGCTGGAGGCCTTGATTTTGGGACATCATCCAATATCAGACCTTGGGGAAAAAGAAGACATGATACACATTCATATATATTTACCCACACACACCCACCCAACTCCTCCACCCTCACTCCCTTCTGTCTGAAGCCCTTGTTACAGATAGAGTAGATTTAGTTGGGGTGGTGCTAGGGGGGGTTGCATGGTGCCCAGGGACAGCACACACACACACACACACACACACACACACACACACACACACACACACACACACACACACACACATTCCCTTTCCTCAGCCTCCCATCTCACGAGGAGTAAATGTATTCATCTCATCCTCTCCGGCCAGAGAGGTCACAGCCTTATCTCGCCCTCTGCTGTAGCGCTGTCAGCTCACCAGCCACAAACCATAACTTCTAACTGCTAGCAAGAGCGGCGAGTGTGGTCAGAGGCTCGGCGAGGAAGACAGGGAGGCAGAGGTGGGGGTGGGTGGTGTGGAGGGACTAACAAAAGGAAGGAAGGAAGGAGAGAGGGAAAGGATGTGAATGGACATAAAGTGGAGGGAGACTCAAAGAACTGTGCAGGATATTGTACAGACAAATAAGCATTGTGTGTGTTCTGCACCTGTTTTTGGGCCTTTGGTTGGTGGTTGAGGTTAATTGGTCTTATTGCCCACAGACATTTTGGTTGCTGTAGCTCAACATGCTGCTCATGTTGCTGTTTTTAGAAAGAAATCTTTATTTTTTACACACTCTGGACTCATACAGAGCTGGTCATACCATACATCCTGATCCAACATGATCCTGATATTTTGACTTTAATTGTCTTAATCAGCTGGCGTTCATCCACTTGGTGCATCTCTAATACACCTGAGAGGACATGTCTGCAGTCCTATCAGGTTTGATCTGAGTAGAATAAACTATGAAGTTTAGAGCTGCCATTTCAGCCTCAGTTCTTGGAGCTCTTGTGATGGATAAATAAATGCATCACAGAGCAAATGCATCTAACCCGATCAAAACAGGAAGCGGTTTTACACAACACATCGTCACATCCATCTCATCAGCAATCAGACATCCAGTAATTCACATTACAACTTACATGGTATTCTGTTGGTACCTATTTGGTTACAAAAACAAAGTCTGTTACCATGGTAACAAGTACAACTTTATGTATAATGTGTTTAAAGGCCTAAAAGTTTCATCCAATGAGTGTATTTCAGTTGCACTGCCAGGAGAGAGGATCATCGGGGCTCCGTCCAAATCTATGTTCACCTCCACACTTTGATGTGCACACGCATGTTCAAACACCAGATGTAACGTCTGTCACAGCTGCTGCGTATTAGCATTATCCAGAGCAAAGCATGTCTGTGTCAACGAGGTTCAGCGTTAGCAACACAATGCATTTAGGTCAAGCTGGTGCAGGTATAGAGTGTGTGCAGGGAGGAAGGGGGTGCCAACCAATCAGAGTCCATTCTGTGGTGAGAGCTACAAGATTACAGCAGCTACACATGATGCATTTTCTATTGATCCTTTTTCAGAGTCCATACAGTAATTTATACTTTTAGGAATATAACATATAGTGGCTATTGGATAAAATCCAAAGCCCTTTGGCTTCACCAAACAGTTCAGGACAATTTTAACCTGGAAAACGTGATGAGCTCCATTGTCTTTAGTGGAAATAAAGACCAGTAGATGTTGCTAAAGAGCTTACTGAACCTTCAAAGACTTATTTCGAGTAAAACTGCAGTGGATGGAGATAATTTTTTTTATGAATTAAGCCTTTAAATGAGATGAGAGATAAATGACTCTTTTGGATGGATGAGTTTTACACAGAATTTAAAGAGAGGAAGGTAGACGTTGGGGGTTGCAGAGCCCCTCCTCTTAGCAGGATGTGTTTTACAATGCAGCCGTCAGATATGGAGGAAGGCACTTCCACCAGAGTCCAGTTAATTAACCACATCAGTTTCTTAATGTGATCAGTTTTAATTAAAACAGAATTTAATCGGGATTGGTAACAGGAGGGTAGCAGCGCTGACAGTCAGTCAGAGGAGGGGTGTGAGGAGGTTACGCCACAGTAGGCAGGTTGCTTAAACGTGTGTGTGTGTGTGTGTGTTTGCACCAGGAGCTGCAGCAGTTTCCCTCACTTCAGATTTGTAGGCGTCTAATTAATATGGATGGAGCATTAAGCCTTTTGGACTCTGGTGCCTCTCATTTCATGACTATTAATGATTTTAATGAACTGGGCTAATAAGGCCGTTTTTCTCTGCTGAGCTCTGGAAGGGCTGTCCTACACACACCAGGGTCAGGAGGACGGGCACCTCCGGCTTACACATGGGAAATTAAAACAGCACTCACAAACCCATTAATGCTACATTGTCCATGCGCTCATCAGACGACGGCAACATAGAGAGAGAGAGCGCCACGTTAAACTCTGTTTATCACAGAGGCCTGGCTGTTAAAAGGAGGCAGGTGAGATGAGTTTGTGTGGGTGAAAATGGAAGGTGGGATTTTAGAATTTGCAAAATTATTTGTAAAATTAATGACCTCAATTTGTTGCTGTAAAATAAAGTCCTGCTGCAAATGGAAACAGCACAATTATGGCTAGAAGTATCAGTTAAATGTGTTTTTTGTGATCATCATCTTAATTTAGACAGTGACAGGTGTAACCAAGATGGCTGCTGATGGTGAAACTCAGAGAATCAAAAGACTTGATTAGGTCTAAAAAGTTTCATAATTTATTGTGGCAAACTGCAATCTGGTGGATGGTCTAAAAAGGTACAATCACAGTCTCACAGCATCTATTTGCCATGTCTAAAGCCTCATTTCCGCCAAGCAGTATGGTAGAGTTCAGTTCAGTTCGGTATGTGTTTTCATGGTGAAAACTTCTGCCCAAATTGTATGGTTTGGGCACCGGTTTGTGGTACGGTTTAGAGACACGCCCACTGCTGTTCAATTGGTCGCGTGAGATGATGTCTACAATACAAACACAAGGTGCCATTTTGAAATATCAAGCACTGACTTGCGATTGATTTCAAAAGACTGTGCAGTGGGTACACAAACCGTTCCAAACTGACCCACACTGTACTGCACTGCTTGGTGGAAATGAGGCTTATGAAAACAGGACATAGACAAGGGGAGAGCGAACACAGGGGAGGGTAACAAAGGATGACGAAACACGCAGCGAGCGTGGAGGGTGTTTAGGTAAGGGTGTTTGTAGATCTCCCGCTTCCACCTTCTTCAGCATAGAATACTGACGTCTTTGCTTGTTGATGACGTGTAGGTCGGATGAATGCGACCTGGCCTTTCAGACTGAAGTCGCATGTCAAAAGATCAGATATGTATTGGTTTTAGGACCAAGTGGCCTGGGTCGCATTTGAAAAAATCGGATCTGTGTCATTAAAAGCTCACATACAGGTCGCATAGGGGCGAAAAAAAGCGGATTTGGGTCATTTCAGACTGCAGTCTGAACGTAGCCAAAGATTCACAAAAAGTGACATGAGTTGGCCTGAATGATTACAGAGTGTAGCAGAACAAACTGGATGAGATGCAGGTGTGCTCAATCAAAAAGGTGAGGAGGGAGGAAGCAGGAAAAGACACTGAAAGGGGCTGAGCTGCAACTTCTGCTCAGAGAGGCAGAGTTTGGAGATCACCACAATTATCAGAATATTTCCACCTAAAAAAAATCATTGAATATTAAAATGATTAAATGCATGCTCAACATCAGTTTTTTGCCGCTTCTTCCTCAAATCTTCAGTTTTCTTGCAGAAAAAGTGTCAAATGATGCATCAAACAGCCAAACGCACACACACACACACACACACACACACACACACACACACACACACACACACACACACAAACACGCTGAGGCTGAATTTATAATCTGCATCATGATTCCAGTTATTTCCTCTAACCTGCCTATCTGTACATTGAATCTCCCTTTAAACACTGTTCTGCTGCAGTGTTTAAATCCTTAAAATCGTCCTTGTTTGATTAAGAAAAGAAAAAGAGAGCAAATGTTTTAGATTTACGCGTACAGAGGGATCAAGTGAAACTTTAAATTTTCAATAAACACAGAAAGTAGTTCACACAGA
>JAVQJX010076773.1:0-12909 GCA_036025115.1 Ambassis agassizii
TTAATCATCTGACAACACTTTTCTGCTGCCCTTCTATATATAAACTTTATAATACTCTAACTCCAACAACCGCAGCATTAACATGCTGCTTATTAATAATACAAACATTTTACAGTAATGTATTACTCAGAATGAACAAACAGGTGCTTACCTATAACATGATTTCTTGCAGGACTACAGTATTTTTAATGTGTCAGTAGGTGTCTTTTAAATGAAACGTGATGATCAGATGGGGCGGGATCATCCCAGGTAGCCTCATCCAATTAGAGCTCATATGAAATAATTAGTGTAAACAATATCTGATAGCCAGCAATGCTTCAAAAGGTCATTACTTCTGCCAAGGATCATTATCTTTTTGGCAGAAGACTTTGCTGTTTCTGGTGCCATAGATTCATAACACTGAGAGCATCAGAAGCAATTCAATATGTTGAAGGTGGAGATAAGCTGTCAGGCTGTTCCTGCTCTGAGTTCTACAGGGTTCAAATCAAAGTCATAAACCTCAATAAACAAGACAGCAGACCTCCCTGGTGAGATTAGTCCTGATTAGACAAACAGAAGTCCACAAACACAGGGATATGATAACACCACAAAGGCATGCCTTTTCTAAAATAGACACATATTCATTTTATCAACAACCCTGCTGTGGTGCTCTGTTGTCCTGGTTCCTGTCTCTGCAGGACTGTAACATGATAAGCAGCTCCGAGCAGCAACTAGAAAATCAGCTGGGAATCTAAAAATGATGCTATTGATGTGTTTGCCTTTTTAAGTGTGGCTCTGTGTAACCTAACACCTATCTCCCAGTGCTCCACATGAAGATTCATCAAATGCGCTTTGCAGACATGATTTAAAAACCTTGATGGTGGTGAGAAGTGTGCGGCAAGGGAAATCTGGCTTGTCTCAAATGACGATGAACTTGTCAATGACACACTCAAATTTTGAGGCAAGAGGAGCAGTAATGGAGAAGCCTGATAGCTGCGTTTACTTTTTTTTTTATAGCTGAGGAAGCCTGTAGCTCTCTACCATATCTCCTCATTATAAAAAAAAGGGCTTTGAAATATTTCAGCTATTCTCCATCAGATGCCACATCCTCCCTTGTCTCTAATAATAACAGTCCCACTAATCTTAGAAGCAGGATTTGATGAAATGAAGAAAAATCTTTTTCTTGATGGATGTCCCCAAACTGAACCCTGTGCATTCTTAGCCTATTTTTTCCATCTCAGTGTTATCTTTGTTCTGGTTTTTCTCTCTCTGTACTGTGGGGAGCATACACATCTGCCAGCTTTACACATGCAATTACGAGATAAGCAAAGAATGGACTTACCGTACATTTAAGGTGCCTAAAGCACAATTCTCTCTCCTGTTCACAGATAATGAGCATTAATACAAAAATGTGTATGTTTACTGCATTTTTTAGCCAGCCAGCCTTATTTTGTTCATTTTAGTTGATGCATTTGTCTCCCTGAAAGAAACAGAAACAAACGCCACGAGTCTGTTTCTGTTCTATTCTATATGTTTCTAAAGATTGTAAACTTCATCAAAAGCCTTGACCACCATTCTTTCACTGGATCTTACCAAAACAGAAATGTGCGCTCAGGTGTTTCACTGTCAGCATCTGCATCTGGGCTTTGTGGAATAAATAATATCTCTGCTACTTAACACCTTGTATACATTTACCCTGCAGGAGAACAGTCCTCTCAGGACTGTTCCACCACTGCTTTGACAATGCTGCATAGATAACAGTGAAGTGAATGAGTTCAGTCAGAGCATTCATGCTTACTTGATGGGCTGGTGGAAAATTTCAAAAGTCATTCTGAGGTTTCTTTAATTAAAACAATGCACATCTGGGAGTTTAGTGATCTGGAAAACACTCATGCACATTATGATGAGGACATCATGTCTGTGAATAGCATTTGAGCAAACAGGAGTTATAGTTTGACGAAGCATTAGTTCCCTGTTGTGTTATTCTAATGTGTTGTGTAAAGATGAATCTATATTTACAGCAGGCTATAGGGAACATTAGCGCAGTATGATCTTTGTCACTAAAGCTTACTGTTGCTTCACTTAGCAGTGTCATTTTCTATTTTAAAGCAGATTACTGGCAAGCTGTAAAAATGTATTGATCGAGGCTTCTAGAAATGCACAGGGAGCTTTTAATTTGCTGTGCATTTATTGCTGTAGCTTAAGTGATTTATCTGGGGGGTTCATTAGCCTCATCCTTATGTGCTGCATGTGAAACCCAGCACCTTAAGCAACCTGCCTGTTTGTCTCCTCTCTAGACAGCTCCAGGAGTTCTCAGAGGTAATCCAGCTTTCAGAACATTGTCACGTACTGTACAGTAGCTGGAAATGAGAATGGTGCTGTCAGGGAGGACTGATCTGCGCACAGGGCCATACGACTATACTCAGGGTTAAACAGACTTTTCTGTTTTAACTATTTTTAGCCATGACTCTGCTTAGGTCGATGTTAAGTAGAATAATGTATAAATAGCACACCACTTGGCCAAATTTCACTTTTTTTTTTCCATTGGCGAATAACATGATAGATTATAGGAGAGAAGGAGTCTACACAGTAATAACATGTAACATGACAAGCCATGCTTTATTGCTTGTTAGGTGATATCATTCAACTTTGGTCCACAGTGGAATATCCTGCTGTAAAGACTGCTGTATATTTGGTATAACCAATGGGGGTTTATTGTTTTAGCAAGATAACTCAACACTGACAAGATAAATGAGTGCTTCCATGAGGCTGACATATGTGGAGTGAAATGTTGTTCCATCAGTTGGACTTATGGCCATCTAGTACTAACCTGAAGTGTATGGTCACATTGGTCAATCTTAATCTTGTTTGAATTGAGCAAAATGTATCTTCTTTCTGTCTTTTCTGTCTCCAGGAGCAGCCAAGGCTTCATGCACATGAAGTTAACTCGGACGAAGGAGAACAAGTACATCCTGGGTCAGAACAGCTGCCCCTTTGACAGCGTGCCTGAGATCATCCACTTCTACTCTAGTCGCAAGCTGCCCATCAAGGGTGCTGAACACATGTCTTTGCTCTACCCTGTAGCCATCAGGACACTATAGTGTTTTGGGTTTCCTGCAGGTACCTTCCCCTGCAGTACTCACCACTTCTTGTCCCTTTGGACAGAACCCACAAGGTTCACAGGAAGATGAACAGTGACATCCCAAACTGCTGATCCTGACTCACCTCACTGGCCGACAGATTCCAGACCTCTTTTGAAGGCCTCCTCCATACTATCTCATACACACTTTACTACACACAGTTGTTAAAATATTTTAATGTATTTTATTTTATTTATGACAGACATCAACTTATTATATCAGAGACTGACTATAAGAAGAACATCATTTCACTGATTGTTGAGCTGTTTGCCCATAGCACTTAACACTCAAAGAAAAGGTACAACATAACGTTTCGATCTGTTGTATCTTTTACTTGAGAGATGATTATGTATGAAATGTTTGAGTTTCTTGCTTGTTTAGGCTCTGTTGATACTGCTGTGGCATTTTAAAGGGGACTTGGTTGTTAGAGCTGTGTAAGAGAAGCAGCATTTATTATGCATGTGGAGTGATTGTCCATGCAGGCGCCATACAGTGGCCAGGATATTCAATAAACTGGCCGTGGTATGCGTGTTGAATCCCCTTCTGTGCGGAAACAACAGTCCTGTGAACTGTGCAGACTGATCTCTCTATCTTGTCATAGTGCATGTTGTCTGCTATTCATCACAGAGTGGGTGTATCACGCCAGTGACAGTGTAAGTATCATCTTGGTGCGACAGGCAGGAGATCATGATGGATGGGTCACCCTGTCCGACACAGTACAATTGGCAGAGGCTGGAGACCAGAGCCTGTCCAGATGGACCAAATTACCCCCACCACCCAATGCTTAGAATGGTTTTGCATCGGGAGAATGAAATATGCCTGCATTGTCTACCTCAGAAAATCAATTTCATTCGCCCATCTGCAGATCAATAGGTACAATGGGATTGTAGACATCGATCTGCTCTCCCTTCAACATTCCCAATTCCCTTAAAATTGTATCATTGGTTTTAGGAATAGTTTTTTTGAAACAGTTAATCTGAGATCTTTTTTTCAGATCAGCAATTGTATGTACAGTCACTATTATAATACTGTGTGATGTCAGTAACATAGTTTGGTTAATGCCTTATAATGCATGGGTCAAATCAGTCCTCTAGATCAGCTTAATTCCAGTTCTGCTTTTAATGATTGTTCTGACTGTAATTTATTCTGGGGTAATTATTACTGATGTGTTACTCCTTTGTGACTGGAATGTTGGCCTCCCCTCGCCCCTCATTGTTCTGTGCCAATGTGATCGTGTTTTTGGGGATCGCTTTTTTCGCTGTGGTGCTTTGCATTTTTCTTGTTTCCAATTCTGCTAAATGCACGTTCACCTCGGTGGCCTGACTCTGGGACACAAGTCACCGCGTCTCCCAACCAACAGGGTTGTTAAGCCTCATGTGACAACATAGCCCCACCCAGCCATCTGTCCACATCGATCACAGTACAGTCCGTCCCAACCAGATAAACTGTTACCTTCAACCTGTCATGCTTCACTTTAAAATTTCCAGATGTCAAGCGTGAACGTCAGTGAGTATGCATGTGATCAACACGTTCATGTGTACACGAATTTGTGCACATACTTTCAGAGTGTTCTAGTACCTCTGGTTGTCACTCGTTTTCTCCCCTTAACCCCAAAATTGAGGATGGCTTATTAATTTACCTTTCTTCCTGTATTTCCTCAATGAATTTGGCAATTCAAATAAAGTTTTTTTTCAGGCCACAGTGTCTAATATTACCAGTTTAGCCAGAAGAAACTGATTTGCCAGCAAAAGCAAGGCCATGAATAACACTGCATAATGCATGTGAGATAGAAGTTGCAAAATAGTTGGAATATTCAGTAGTTTAATAAGCAACGTAAATAATAAACATTTGTGGGGTAGTCTTTGGTCCAGGCTGAAAATAATATTAGAAACTGACTGTAGCGAGCATGACCACTGTACATACAAAGTCAAGCACTTTGATTTGGCTTTGATTATATCTCCGCTGTGTGCTATGCAACTCTAACCTGCAGTCACTGGAGGGAAAGTGAAAGGAGTGTGTGCCTCCAACTAATGTTTATGACAAATGTGATGGTACAAAATGTCCACCGGGCATAAGTGTAATCAGAGAGTGTTATGAATAGTAAATTAAGGGGGATGTATTCAGAATGATGATGCTGATGCAGTAAGTGAGCAGTTACTGTCATCAAGTCAGTATGTCAAGTAAGGGAGTCTCTCTATGGCATCTACAGCTTTATTGAGAAATATTATGCTGATAATGTGGACCTATGCGTTTTCTTTGAGAGAAGATATCCTAAGAAGAAATGCAAATTTAAAATATATGTGATGTATTCTTTATGTTCTGAATGTTCACTGTTTAATAGCTCATATGTTGACAGTAGAGGCTCTTGGTTTAGTTACTGCTGCTGATGAGTATAAACTCTACTAGAGGAAAGAGCCTGCATATGATGGTCGCGCTGCCTGGAGAGGCCTTAGCTTTAGAGAAAGGGAAAACTGGAGAGACAGAGGGGAGGGTGTTCTGACAAAAGGGAAGAGATTTGCTGCAGTCAGCACACACTCTCTTCACATTCACATATTTCTATTATGAGAACCTAAAAACCCTTCTCCTCCCTCAGAAGTGTCTTAAAATGTGTGTTTGTGTACACATAGTTGTGCATGCATGAAGCAGTGGGTGTGTGAGTGTATGCGTGTATGTCTATTGGTCTAAGCAGCCATCAGCCATTGACTTGCCCTGAGTGTATCTTGTGTATCACTTTACAGTGGTAAAGTGGCAGGTATGAGTTTCCTTTGTGTACATTTTCGTGCCACATATGTATGCACTACTATAACATATCTCTGTACAGTCCCTCATGGCCAAATGTATATACTGAATGTATTGTATGGGGACATAGAGGCATCAAGGTTCAAAATAAATAAAGTTGGGTTTATGAGTTTAATGTGTGATTTGATCATTTTGATTGTCTCCTTTTTAGTTGATTTACACGGACACAGAACAATAAAGCAAACATGTAATCAGTCAGAAAAAAAACCCTTCCAGTATCTCCACCATCGCCAGTTACCATGGTGAAGCCCTTCAATAAGTAGTGAAGAGCGACCATTGTTTGAGTCAAGGACAGAATTCTGCAGCTATTATCACACAAGCACTCCAGCACTTGTTGTCCTCTATTGATCCACTTCCTAACACAGTCATGTAATATATTTTTTTCACTCTGTTGTGTAGCATTTGCTTGACGCAGTCTGTGTCCTCTTTTTTTTCCATCTTGTATTCAATCATCTTAAATTTTTTTTTGGCTGTAAAGCACTTTATGGCTTTATGGTTTGTAGGCAATTTGTGTCCATGCTAAAGATTTAATCAAGTGTGAATCATATATATCTTGGCATATGAAGAAAGATTTTGCCTCAAGTAACAGATTGAGAGAGATTTCTTAGAGAGGATGAGACAGAGCATGCAGAGATGATTTTAGTGGTGATGGTTTATTTTTTTGGGTCTGCTAATTCTCTAAGATGATTTCCAGGAAAAAAAAGTGTACATTTGAAGATCTCACTACACTTGCTGCCTAAAACATCTCTATACTTAACCGGTGTCATTGTAAGCAGACAACCAGTGTGATTCACGTCACCTGTCGATGGGTTGAAAAGGTGCAGCTGATCAGCATTTGGTCCTTTCAGTGCTCAGTGCCGCTGAAGGAAATTTGAAGAGTGTAACCTTAAATCAGTTAGTCTAAAATAGCTTACAGAACTGTTCCACTGACTGTAAAAACTTTTTTTTTCAGAGCACATTTTGTCTAACAAACAACAGACAGCCGTTCAGGAGTACAGGCAGGGGGTTGATGAAAGAAATCATTGCACGTTCACAGCCTCCCAAGTTGGCTGATCGTGGGACGAATCTGCAATGCACACACCTCAAGCATTGCTTTTGTATTATCAGCTGTGAAACAAGTGAAACCCAATATGGTGAGAATCCTGAATCATTATACTTTATATAATGCATAATTTTTTATTTTAATTGTTGGAATTCCTTACCTTACAAAATCTAATCACATCCCAAGACTTCAGCCAAAATTTGACCTATTCTAGGTTTTCTGTCTAACTCCCATCAGTGAATTCTGAATGATCTTTACCTTTCCCTCTGCTGCAGCTCTCTTCACATCCACAGGCTCCATGAAGGGTTAAAGCACCTGGGATGAAATGCATCAAAGAAGCTTTTGTGGGAAAAAAAAAGTGCCAGAAAAAAGGGAAAGAATAAAAGCATGGTTTGAAAGCAATGAATGGGCCACGAGGGGATAGAATGGCCTCGTGTCCATCAGAAGCTCATTTTATATTCCGCTCAGTCATGCCGGGCAGAAAGCAATCTCAGGTAACAGACCTTATGTTAATAACACGTGAGTTGCCTCCTTTATATTATGGATTATACCGACTCTCCTCTTCTCCTACTCTGCTATGTCGGAGGATTTCATCTGGAGGGAATAGCATTGGTTTTGTTCTGGCTGGCTGTGAAGGCTTGATTAGACGAGCTTTTACACCAATTCTAAAGGCCTGGCATGGATAATTTCTATTGGCTTAATATATTGCCCGTAATGACATGGTGTAGAACCCTTTCTCATTACCTGAATCCCAGGTCACCATGGGAGTAATTGGGCAGATTGTGCCAGCTTCAAAGCCACAGGCTTGAATCATTAGGAAAACCTCTTAGCATTGGTTTAAACTATTTCCAGTCTCTGTTTAAGATGTGGTTTTTCACAGATGTAAATACACCATTGCACCATTGTAGTAGATGAACAGAACACATTAAAAGGCAAACAAACTCTTACAATTATTCACTTGAAAACAAGCACCCAAAACAAGCTTGTTTTTGACATTATTATGCAGAACATATACTGCAACAAATATTACAACTGGTTTTATGGCTTGAAGCTCTATAAACAAGTCTACATTGTTGCTGCTTGATTTTCAAACTCCATTATGTTAAGCATCGTCAAAGGTCTCCTTTTTCTAGCAAGACCATTCAGTACTTTTTTGTTACACTTGTTCTGTGGAAGCTGCTCCTTCTGAACAATGGAAATACTTTATTTTTAAAATACCCTTGGAGGCAGTTGGAGGTGGAAATTGCCCGCAGGTGTGCATGCATATAAAATGGTAATGGGGACAGACGGACACAAAGCGCTGTTTGGGTGCTGTGCACATGAAAGGCCAATTCACTGATTGAGCTGTCACATTCACAGATGCAGTAATAAAACTAAGCAGGGCAATTACAGTAGATGGAGGATTGTAGGAAGGAGAAGGGAGGGGGAAGTGGGGCACACAACATGTGCTCTAAAAATACCCTGATGGGAGACAAAGCAAATGTATCTGTCTGTAATAATGCTGAGAGGAAAAATAATAACAAACTGATAAACCTAGCAACATATCAGTGGATATTAATGAAGCCATCACCTTATCTACAACATCCTTTTTTATGTTCCTGGCTGTCTAGAATATCCACTTTTAAAAAATGAAAACATGTACAACAAACAAAAAAAAAAACAGAGGTCACACCAAGAGGACAATTTTAAATTTGAGAAAGGAAGAAAAGTACATGAAAGTCATCTGCAGGGATGACAGTCAAGTCTCCAAGGAAATATAATACTGCATTGCCATCTAGTGTTCGTATCGCAAAATTACACAAATTGGCGGACACGCCGGAACCCTCTGCAGGACGTCAATTGATACACAGGGTCTTGAAAATGCTTTTAAAAAAAAAAAATGTAAGGATAAATGTAAAGAACTTTTATGTGGCATTTCATACTCTAATAATTAAAATAGGGCATAATTAGTAATATATTAATTTAAATGTAAAGAAACAAGAAAGAACAGATAAAATTGATGAGGTAAAAATTACATTTAATACAAGTTTTGTCACAACAGAAAAGGAGAGGAAGCTGGGGCTCAGCTGACATGCTTCTGCACATATACATAAAGGTACATGTGGTGATATATAATTTGCCTATGGTTTATTGACAGAAACATGCTTTTTCCCCCTTGCTCTCTCTGTTATAAAAAGGTTTTGTCTGTGCAGTATGGGCTTAGAGTCCTGGACCTCCAGCAAATATGAGCTCGAGGGCAGCCTGTATGTCACCATCTGTGGCCTGCAGAGCCCGCAGCATCAGCTCCTCATCCTGGATCCCCATGTCTCTGAGCTGCTGCATCTGGGACTGCCAGCGGCCCTGGCAAAACACAAATTCAAAGATTTATGCGTCTTTAATCCAAAGGCAACCCGGCACACAACTTTGCAGCTTTGGCTTATATCTGACACTAATACCCACAGAGGATAAAAGGGCTAGTTACCCTTTTAAACATTCTCTTTACCCCTACATGGAGTGAACCTGTGGGTTTTCGTCAGTTAGATTACCTGTAAGGCAGACATGTTGGTGGCTTGCAGAGCTTGCTGTAGAGCCTGGCTGAAGAGATCATTACTGACTGGGGTGCCTGCTGGCATGGGGCCTACACCACTGGAGGGGTCCGACTTCAAATCAAAGACAGAATGATTGAAAAGAAATACAAAAGACATTAGTGATGTGACCAGACTTTGCAGCAGGGGTTTTCTAATATGAATATCTTTAATGAATGTTATTTCTGCAGAGGTTGTAAATGATTGTGTATGTGTCTGTGACTGTAAATAAACTGCACCTGGCTTGCTGTAGTGGGAGTGACAGCGCTGCTGTCAGGAGTACTAGCAAGGGCCAGAGCAGTTGCCAGCTCGCTTTGTGTTATAGGTCGAGGGCCGGTTGCTCCACTGTGGCTCAGAGACACAGGTCGTATTCCTGATGAGACGCTACCTCTGCTGGAGGGACCTGCTGGGCTCCCCTGTTACACAGATCCAGTTACACTAAATTATTATATTCACTGCTAACATCAGTTTTTATGTACAGGATTATTATGTTGAATTTTGACTTACAGACTGGAACTCTTCCTCATCATCAGACATGCCCTCAAACATAAAGCCTCCTAAAGAAAACAGCAAAATGTTGTTGTTGTTTTTTTTTTAAACACGCAATGTTCATAAAAATAAAACACATTCAAAGTTACACTGTATACTTACCTGGCATATCACTGTAAGAACTAGCAGAGACATTGCGAGAAGAACTGGTGCTGGACTGAGCAGGCATACTTCCTGCCACAGAGTGCAGGACCAAGATGATGGCATTGACAAGGGCCGGGTGTGAACTGATTAATCTATGAGGCAGGTGATTGTAGATGGAAATTTGAATGATAATCCACTGTGCTGACATATTATATGAGAGCAGATAACAAAGCTGATAACTCACACATCCAGCATGTTGGGGTCTGTGAACTGCACAAAGAGATCTTTATCTTGGAGCACTCCTGAATTTTTAACAAGGAAACATTACTATCCACACATTTCAAAGAGATGACATAATGGCGTACATAGATAAGCACAGCCTTACCTAAGGCAACTGGGTCAGACCTGAGTCCTGGTGTGGCTACAATGATCTGATCCAGGGATTCTTTGTTTGTCAGCATTTTATAAACCTTAGAGATAGGAAAACACTGTGAATATACCAGCAGAAAAAGTAGTAGTAAAGGGCAGTATTCTTTTCCCACTACATTACCTATACAGTTCATGCCAATGCAGTGGTATGTTTCTGCCTTGGAAAGCTGTAGAGCTATAATAGCTATACCTGCTACTCCAGCTAAACATCCTACTTGCTTTCCTGCACCGCAAGGACCGGCATGATTCAATTCACACTTTTTACTCCTCTCTAGCCTTGAGCAAATTATATAAAATTATGTGTCCAGCCCTGTTGCAGTGTGTGCAATGTCAATTAACCTCAGGTATAATAGTGTTGTGAGTTCAGACACATATTTGTCTTCATCAGTGATTTAACACATTTCATCATTTTTCAGATAAAACATAAACATCAGAAGTGACTAAAGTATGGACATGTGGATACAACATTAATCCCTTGACAACATCCTGAGCCTTGAATGGTAAAAGAAAGCTCAGACATTCTCCAAATTATTCAAGAACACTAACAGAAATTAACCTCATATGCCAAAGTAGCACAGGCACAGTAGTGTGTCTCCTACTCACCGAGTCTCTGTAGGCAGAGTTGAGAGAATGAAGAGCAGCATGAAACACTCTGAACTCCCTGGCCGCTGTTGCTCTATTTACAGGCTCTAGAAAATGAAAGATATTTAGTGTCTTATGTATAACACTTACATAATATCAACATAATATCACTACTTAAATAACTCGCACCTGGACTGCTCTCGGGCTCTGGCCATGTCTTTTTGAGGATGTGTAAAGTGGATCCTGGTTGAATGCCACAGGCATCCAGTGTTAGGTCATCCTTAAGCTTCCGTCCACAATGGACCAGCTCTGGTAAAACATTTTGTTTTATATATTTTTTTATTGTTTTCATACATACAAACAACACCAATACAGATCAGTAAACCAAAAAAAAAAACAAAAAACAAAATCACCAATCAGAAGAAGCACAGATTGTTAAGAAAAAACATCAATAAATAACAGTGTAGTCTAAGTGTGGCATTTATAGACTTTTACATAGGGTGGAGTGAATTTTTATCTGGTAAAAAGTTTTAATTTAATTTGATACGCCATCTATATACAAATTGACACACAGTCCTGCTAAAATCCCAGTTAGATGTGACCAATTAGAGAATAGAGGGGGGACTTTCTTTAGCAGATGCACACAAAGACATATACTAGTCACAGAAAATATACAGATAAAATGTAACAGACCTATTAACTCAGGGTCCGGTATGGAGTCTGGAAGCTGAGCTGCTACGAGTTGTTTTAGGGTAGCGACTCTGTATTCTCCGGGTGGAACATCCCCTGGCATCATTTCTGGAAAATGAAAGGTGGACTTGGCATGATCCACCAGCTTCAAAGACAGCTGCCACTCCGAAGAGGTCATCTTTGCCTTATAACACTAGACAAGGCACAGAATACAATTTTAACATGGCAGCATGGACAATATAACGTAGAACCTGTGATCCGGGTTCCTTTTCTGTTTCTGTTCACGCACCAACCAGATGAAGTCTTTTTTTTTATCTAGAGAAACTGTTCGCAAGAGGAAGAACACAGCAAACCTGTCACTTTTTCATTGTGGTTGGATACTGAGATGGTAAGTTGCGTTAGCAAACCTGCTAAAATCCTGCTTAGCTGTCTAGCTTTTGCTAAGAAACATGCCGATTTCCAAAGATCCTCCATACAGTATGACCCGTAAAAAACATCCCATCAATAGGTAGAAATGCATGTCATACATAAAACTACGACTGTTTTTAGCAAATACTGCACACTCACCCTTTATTGTTGACACTTCTACCATCGATCTAGTTCCTGGTTTTAGTCACGTGGTCGGTGTTACGTTTACTGTCACTGTCTAAAAACAGTACCTCCGTGTCTTCTTTTTGTTTTAAACAAAAAACAAAATGCATGCTTTTAATTTATGTACAGCTTGCATTTTGCATTGTTATACATACACAATTCACCATGACAAAGAAAATCTGTTTGCCTAATAAGTACACTGTGCGTGTAGGCTACCTATTATTATTTTTTAAATAGTTTTTTTCTTTCATGTAGACTGCTGCACACAACCACAACCCCACGTCATTTCACCACATTTGGGATTTTCCAGAAGTAATGAGTAATGAGAAATTTCCTCAGCGAATGCAAATCCGGACAGCAGTTTTATTGTCTGCATGTCTCATTTTAGACCATGACCAGTCTAACGAGACTTGTAATTATCCACAGGGTATACTGGAATCTTTGTGATAACAATAAAATA
>JAVQJX010076805.1:0-17486 GCA_036025115.1 Ambassis agassizii
CAGAGTAGTTACTAGAATACATGTGAACAGAGCAACACATTTCATATGTTAACTTATGTTCATGTAAATATTTCAATAGACGCTTCAGCATTTTCATTTTAGCTTGTATACGGCTGCCAGGACGATCCAGGATGATGTGTAAGTGGAATACATATGTTGGAGCGTCTGGATGTGCTTTGCTGTTGTAGAAGGTGTAACTGTCACCCCAGACACTAAATGTTTTTAACGTACAAAAGCCTTACACACCACACTATCTTCAAGTGTTCTTCCTTGTCTTGAGTACCTAATCTTTGATGTGATGTGAAACTGTAACTTACATTGTTATAATTGGCCATGATGAAATAAAAGCTTTAAGCGGCATTCAAATAACTTCTGAAGCAGACAATGTAAATTACCTGAAGGACTCCAGAGAAGTCAGCGTTCACTGGTCCTTCCGTAAACTGTGGTGTAACACTGTTGTTCACTTTGACCTGAAGAACACACAAACAGCTCAGTGTTTACACAGAACCAACCACTTAGCTACCAGTATGAGTTAAAATAAAAGTTTATAAAACCAACAGCTTGAAATATTACCTATTTTGCTTTGGACCCATTGTGTACACTCTAGTTATGTGGGTGTGGAAGACAGTTAGGCCTGAAGGGCTGGAAAGATCCATATCAACAAATCCACATCTGGCCATCAGCTCAAATCACAATGAAAAGTGTTCCTCACTTTACTTACTTTTAATAGCAACATCATCATGCCATGTAGACGGGTTGTTATGGAAGTTTATTATGGTTATCAACAGTTGCATTTAAAGTTTTGAATGATCACAACGGATCATTTAAGAAATGTGCAATTAATGGCATGTAACTTTAACCTAATACTGTATATGGAAGTACAACAAGAACTGTGGTCCGTGATTCACAGTGATTTGTGTGCATCATAAACGGGCACGTTTGTTTGCGTTTGCCTGGCCTGATGATTCAGATCACAGAGACTCACGAAAACAGCTTTACAACCTATATAAATAAGCTCAACAACTTTATACAGGTATGATAGAAATAAACTAGCTAACATCTTAGGCTATCAATATTGCAAGCTAGGACAACTGTACTTAGGTTTAGGTAGTGCTGCGCCTATGTTAACAAATATATTCAACAATATAATCAAAGTTGAGACTCACTCAAACCTTTATAAAAGAAAACAAGTGGAAGGTCAGCTTGTAAAAACGCATCGAGCACCAACGAGCTGTAGCTGCAGGTACTCCTAACTGTTAGCATTAGCTAGCATTAATGTTTACCAGAAACTTGTGATACAACTTTGTTAAATCGAGAGGTATCCCTGAATAGTCTAGGACTGGTTTAGGTAAACCTCACCTACATGGACTATATTTTGTTCTACATGTTGTCCACAACATGATGTTGACCCAGCTACGGTCTCTTAACTTAAGCTAACGATGGTACTCACAGCATTTGGCCAAGACTTAAGTAAGTTAGCCAAATGTTTACGGCAGTTAGTTTATCACGTTAAGGCCACTTGAACTATTCGGGTATACCACTTGTTAGCCGGCATGGTGTTCTACAAACCATAACAGCCACCATTAGTTGCAAAGAAGCCACATAATTCCTCGCTACGTTGAATTTGTTGGTTAGCTAGCTGCTTTGCTCGCATCAGTCTTGGGCCCGAATCAGATGTGATGTCGTTGATAAGGCTGTTAGCTTGTCGCCCCCGTTTTGACATCCGCCGCTTAACATTATGTAGCACTCTTACCTCTCCGTTTATGCCCGTGATGGACCCCAGATTCCCGTTGCCTGTACTCCCGGGTGTTAAAAAGCTGACGACAGAGGCAGGTGTTGCTGTTGCTGCACAGCCAAGGGCCGAAGCAACCCCGGCCTTGCCACCGCTGGTATTGCAGACAGCACTGCAGCTACTGCCACCGCCCCGCTTGTTCTTCCTGCGTTTAGCCCCCCGTTTAGCATCGGTTGGACTCATTTTTTCCACAAAAGAAACGAGACAACTTGCCGTCCAGAATTGGCAGAGTCTCGAGCAGAGTGCCTGGTAAAATCACTTGGGCTTAAAACCGGGATAGCGATTTAAAGACTCCCAAAACGGACAGACACTAGTTCCATCAAAGTGCAAGCCGACTTCATAGATTCCAATATGGCCTCTGGCTGGACTGCCTCAACCAAGGCATCAGCTTGCGTCACGACGCAAGCGTGCGTCCTTCCGCCCAGCTGCTCATGGGAAATCGAGTTTGTTATCCAAAATCAAATTACGCTACACCGTAAGGAAATATGTTAATACAGCGAATAAACATATTCTTGATCTGTATATTTGCCCGTGATTTGTCGAGTCTTACTATGTGAATGTATTAATTTATTCTGTTGTCGTGAAATGTAGACGCGGGTCACAAACTGCAGACATCTGATTTGAACAGCAGGGGGAGCGCGTGTGCTGCAAGTGACGCGGTTCTCTTCAGATGACAGCAGAGGGCCCGCACTGTGGACCAGTCTTTCCGGGGTTCAAACAGCGAGTCTGGTGTGCGCGTGGAGAGCCAAGAACCACTCATGACAAATTGCTAGTATATTTGTGCAACGTTTGCATTAAGCAGGAGGCGAGGTGGCTTTCCGGAGAACGTCCAGTGCCGCACGACGTTAAGGATTTCATTGAACTACTGCAACGGCTAACGGCTTCCAGCTAAACAGTTAGCCGCAGCAACAGACAGGTAGTGCTGCTAAACTTTTGATCATCATCATTTGCTGGTGTTGAAGATTTCATATCTAGCGCAATAGCATTATGCTTTAAGAGTAGCTGAAGAAGAGCTTCAACTGGATTTTTCCATGAGTCTACCTTCTAGCTACGTTAGCTAAGTACACGTCAAATGATATTCACGTTAACTCAAATTACTGGGCAGCTTTTTGCTAACTGACTGGAGGCGGAATATAGTTTCTTTCTAAATATACGTAAACTGTGTAACACTAAGCACCCAATAAAACGACTATATCATAAAGTCTGTCTAGCTTAAAACAATCTTTTTTTTGCACTTTTGGACGCCCTCGCAAGTCACGTGACCTGACTGCAACAGGTAATTTATCTAATCTAACCTTGCCGTAAATCCATGTTCCGTTTGTGATGTGGAAATGAGGAAATAATGTAACATCCTTCTTTGCAGCGTACAGCTGTTGGCATTCATGTTGTTGTCCATGTGTGAAAAACTGGTTTTTACTGTCTGCCCACAGCTGACATTACTCAGCATTAGCTTTACAGTACTTACAAACAGTCATGATATGCGTTCACTGATGGGTGCAAACAAACAGGGTGGGATTTTTTCTTGTTTACTTTTATAACGTTTTGTGGTGTACTCTGTAAGCAATCAGCCAGCTTTGTTGGACTTTTTCATGCCTCCTGTCTGTCTGTTTTCAGGTATGTCTGAAGTTAGTCTTGAGGCTGAGTCGGGGAAGACCTCAGCAGATGACCCTCAGCTGGATTGTGAGGAGGCTGAAAAAGTAGAGGAAAGTTTAAGTGAGGACGTAGAAGAGAAGGGTGTAGATTACAGAGCTGAGGTGCTGTATGATGTGGATATTGACGGTGATGAAGGAAATACAGAAACCAGTGATAAGGATGTTCAGAATGAGGATGAAAGAATTCAGAGTGAGGATGGGGTGTCTGGCAGTGTAGACGATGGGGGACACGGCACAGAGCACCGTGTGGAAACAGCTGAAACTCCAGAGAAAACCAGGGATTCTCACACCGAAGCAAAGGTGATATTTACCTTCACTTTGAATGATCCAACTGCTCTAATGCTTCTTTGTCATGCTTCTATTTATGCTGCTGTATTGGTGGTGGTGGCGGCCTCTTTCCTATATAATCATCTGTAATGATGGGGTCAGTTTTTTGTCATGATTGTGTTTTGTGGTCTGTAGGTGTGCTTCAGATCGAACTTGCTCTTCTGTAGTGTTTACAGTGGGTGAAGATGTTGCTCTCTTCCTTCTCCTTATGGTGCCTTTTTTGCTTTGTACAGGCAAGTTTGTCTGTGATGTGCTCTGTGTGTTTAGGGATGGGCAAGGCTTCAACCCTTTTTCCTATTCTGGCTTTGAGATTGCTTAGGAGGATGTGCTGTTTATGTGTATGTTTTTGTACAACAAATATTTGGTTTGCTATTATCATCCCTGATGTCAGTAAGTATCTGTTTAAAGGTTTTGCTTTCTGTCATTGTATGTGTAAGAGAAGGTATGATGTGCTAATCGTACAATCTCTTCTCTTTTTGTAAGTCATGCATACATAAAGCTCTTGTATTCTGCATGTGTTGGTCACATGGTTGGGAGAGTGAGGCAGATTTGAGCTCCTGACTGCTCATTCTCTGGCAGTCCCAGATTTCTGGTGTTGCTGGAATGTGACTCCCCAGGCTGCTGATTCATATTTATATTCTGTTTAGGGCTTAGTGGCAGTATTGCATGACCCATTCAAAGAATTTAATGACACAAATCCTAAACATTTTTAGACATGTTTTAAACTTGCAACCCTACATGAGAAAAAGGTTTCTGCTTTAAGTATCGTTTTCCTTTTTGGGGGGGGGAGGGGGGGGGGGGGCTCTTTGGGCTGACATTGTACGATATGATTGTGTCACGTTCTTCCCTGGCTTGAGAGGCAAGACACGATTCTTTTCCTCTTGGGCTGACACAGCTAATTGGACAGTGAGCTTATTGTTGTTATCCTCCCTTCCTCCCATATGAGCCCGTATCCAGGAAACTAAACTGTGGAGAATAGCAAACCATGACATGCCATACCATGTCCATTTATATGTCTCATAAATTGGTAGCTACTTAACTACTTAGTGTGTGCTTCAGTAGACTGACACCGTTAGCAGGCTTTCCTGCTAAATGTATGTCGATAGTGAGTATGATCAGCTCTTTAATTGCATAGAATAGAAAACCACAACAGAAAGAGCTGCTCAACAATCATTTAAATTGTCTTTATTTACAATTATTTATGCTCTTTATCAGACATCAGGTTATTTCCAGACAAGCTGTTTAAACCTGACGTCAGAGTGGACTGTCAGACCTCAGAGGTTGGTCTTATCTGCACTAGGTGTTTAGACGGGCGGAGCAGTACATGTCTGTGCTGCCTGCCTGCATGCGGGTGTCCTATGGCCTTTAAGAATTTATGCGTCTGTCATATGATGCAACCGGCAGTAAAGTAAAGTCTTTGTCACACATGCCAAAAAAAAAAAACTGATGCCTTTAGGACTTTTTTCTATATATGATTTATTGTGGTTCTGCTGACAAGAAATTGTTGATTTTGAGACAGACCTTGCCTATAATTTTAGTGGCAGCTTTATATAAAAAGCCACAATGCCATTTGTGTCGTGCTGTACAAGCATAAATATATTGTAAAGATAACATTATATTTTAGTAAACAGTGAAAGCAAAAATTATTAAATGACATAAATGAATACTTTAATTAACAAGGAAGAGTTTATGGTACTGAAATATATGCACAAATTAAACTGACTGTTTTGCTCTCACAGTGAAATTGCCCAGACAAACAAGACCTGGATCATGTTACCTGGTGATCTGGCATCTATTTGCATTATTTAGACAGCAGTCACAGTACATACATGTAGGTGAAGGATCTCTTCTAAAGATACAAATTCTGATTTGTGTTTTTATAGAAAACATTTATTGGTCGTTGCCACAGTTTTTCATTGTTAGACCTCACAAAGCTTGCATGCAGAATGCTATATTGGTCAGGTCAGTGTCCTAGTTACCAACTCCACAGTGATTAGGCCATAATAACATACTCAAACTAGCACAGCTGCATCATCATCCTGCAAGTCAGTGTATTGTAGGATACATACACGATGTGGCCACAAACTCCACCCTGACTTGCTGCAACCCTACAGATCAGTGTGTCATCGGGATAAAGATAATTTATTCCACATGAGAACACTTAAATTGTATCTAAGTTTAAGCACTTTTTCACCTTTATTTGTCCCGCAAGACTTTCAGAATTAGACCACAAAATGACACACGGGGCTTTTTCTTGGAAACACTGACATGAACGCAAACACAAAAGTCTGGATATTAACTGTCTAGCACAGCCAGTGCAGGTCTCCATATCACTGTTATTCAGATACATCAGTCATGCTGGTGATTACTTTAACTATAACTTGTGCAGATGTTAACAAACCTTCAATATACACGTAAGAGTAAAATATCCAATAACAATTGATAACATCCATCCTGCTGTGTTTGGTAATTAAACTGAAACAATGTTGTAAAGCGTGTTGAAATGTCTATTGTTGCACAAGAGGTTCCTATCCTGGTAACTGCAGAAATTGTGCACAGTTCAGTCTTAAAGTTCAGAACACTCCACTCTGAAATTAGTTCAAATATTCATATGATAATAAACTCAATTTTAGCTCTGTTTACTGTGATTGCAGCAGGATTTAGGTAATGTATTGTTATAAAATTAAAGGGATGTGTATTTCTTTAAACTCTATTTACTCTTTACTAGTTACTATGTGCTATATGTACTACTAGTTATACTGTATACACCATTTGGTTTAACCCTTTAGTATGCATGTTGTGTCCAAGTAGCAGCATCACGTTTATCTTAGAAGAATTGCTAATATACAGTGACCAGGCCCATATTTCTCAACCTTGACAGTGTCCACAAGATGGCAGTCCACAACTCCCAAGAGTGGCTCCTGGGTCCTCTTCACTTAATCTACTTCATTTCACCTTCCTCATTACAGGAGAGCACAATGGCTGAGGAGTCCCATAGAAGCCCAGCCGCTGAGATCCCAGTCACCAGCAATGGAGACCTGGATCAGAGCCCTGAGACAGTATTCCAAAGGGTAAGGGCTTGTTCAGAGACTTTTCACAACCACTCTTTAACTATATTCAAATGATCTGAAAAGAAAGATGGATAGCTTCCCGAATGCCCCGCCAATTTCTTCAGTTGAACGATCGTTTGTGATGATGTATTTGCAACTTGTGTTTTTTGTTATTTTATTACAATGCTACATAAAATGGTGTTAATCTTAAACCTTAATTGTTGAAACAACGCACCAACACATTTTTTCCTGTAAATCAATGATGTACTCAGACAGAGGTGCCTCTGCTGTGAAGTCATCTAGATTAAGGTGTCCTCTCTTTCCCATTAGTCTGACCATGAGATGGCAATGTCTCCAGATGGCCTGCTGTCTGCTCACAGCTCAGAGTTGCTCTGTTAGTCTATACTAACAAGGATGCTGCAACCTGAACATGTATGGAACTGGCTGACAGGAATTCAAAAAGAAAAAAATATATATATTGCCTTATTTCTTCTGCATTCAAGGCTTTCTGATGTTTTATCACAGCCTTGCAGAAAAAATATATCCTTATATATATATAACTCTTTTAGTTCATTCTGATGTTTCACTTGAAATAGTAGTTCAGTGTAGAACAGTCAGTGTCCGAATAAACTGAGCCTTTTTTCCCTTGTCACAGATTACTATTTCAAAATGTGTTTTTTTGTCTCAGGAGTCTTACTCTGGTGGCCCCGGGGCCTTAAACCTGTCAGAGTCTTGTGCCACTAACTTTGCTTCAACAACAGAGGGCATCATTGAATCAGGACCCTATAAAGGTTAGTTATCCTCTCACTAAGTCACTCACTCACTGTTGTTGCATGTGTTTAGAAACCTCACAAATTTTGTGAATTCTTGTCAGTTTGGCACATTATTTGATTTCTTTCCAGCACTCTGTGTTTGCAAACTGTCTCTCTCTCCACATACTGCCAGTTATTCGTTTATTGTTTAGCATCCCGGTGAAATATGAAGGCAGACATTTGAATTTGTAAAGGTGGACACCTAATTGAATTTAATGAGGTTGCTCTGATCTCCAGGTCATAACCCTCCCTTTCTCTTTATGAACATGCTCTTGTTACAAATGCAAATAAACCCCCCCTTAGAGGAGAGAGCTGCTGTGGCCTCTTTACCACATTGTTGCCATGGATATTTTCCATGTTATTTACGCTGGTCCAGGAAGCTTTTTGTTCTGTAGCACATTGATCCTACATCATGAGGAGCGCCGCAGTGATGGAAAAAGAACACACAAGAAACTCCCCCCCCCCCTCACATGTGTGGTAGGAGGGTAACATACTAATGAATCATAACTCTGAATATCTCCCAGGGTCGACAAGCCTGCCCACGTCTCCCGTGGCATCTGTAGCTCCCAGCTCGGCTGTCGCTAGCCGCCTGGCACGCTCTTCCAGCGATAGTCAGGCTGAGAAAGGTACCCTGAAGACTATAAATGAGACGACACTGAATCAGCATCCTTTGTGCACAAATTTAAACGCAATCTGCTTCACCTGGCTTTGTTGTGCTTTATACCCGCTCCTTCTTCCCGCAGGCTCCGCTCCGCTCAGAATCAAACCTGTCTTCTCCTCTTTTGTTGTTTGACTCTCCAAACTTTGCCTCTGCAGAAATCTGGGCTAACTCAAGTAGTTGCAGGGGATACTAATGAGCATTTACACATTTTTTAGGGTCATTTTTTTCATCTGAGATTTTTCTACTACTTTATGCATTATCTTTGAAAACTGCTATACTTTTAATCTGAGTGGGTTTTCCTGCTTGCAATCTCTGTCCTTATACAAGCTGGCACCCATAGTCCCATCATGGAGCTTTAAAAACTGTCCAAATGCAATAAAAGGTGACTCAATTTATGACTGTTGTTGTTGTAAATTATAAATTGTGTAGAATGGCACATCTGTTGATTACACCAAAGTGCAAAGCTAAACTCAAATCACTGGCAGCAAAGTAAACAACATGCAGTGATTTCTTTAAAAAAGATACAGCAGTCTTTTTACAGAATGTTACATATATATGAGCAGCTTTGTGTTGTAGTGTCACTGATGTAGCCTTTTAGCTGTTAACACACTGTTGGTGTTGAAATGACAGTGAACACTTACAACAGGTGAAATCAAATCTAATAACCTAATCACTCACTTAGTGAATGAATTTTGATTACCATCCAGGCACAATGAAAGCACAGCCACAGAGTGGAGCAGTGGTCCTGTCAGATGACTTAAAGAACCCGGCCATGGAAAAGCTGGATCTTGTGAGGAAGTGGAGCATCAACACATACAAAGTAAACATCTCTGTCCTTGATTTATTTTTATGTTCCTCCTCTGCCTCCCCCTTTTTCCCAGCTTTAGTCCCATTATGTGTTTTGTTTTGGCAGAAAAGAGAACTTCATTGACATCCACAAAAGAGTGACATCTTCTTTTTAGACCTTTTATTTTGGCTCCTCTCTGTCTCTCAGGTTCCTTCTTCCACACTGCTTTTTTTCTTTCACATGTCCAGTAAATGCTCCCAGCAGCAGCCTTTTAAAACTCTTATCACTGTTTTGTATTTATAGTCATATGTAACTCTGCTGTGCTCTGCAGTGCACCAGGCAGATCCTGTCAGAGAAGCTGGGCCGGGGCTCAAGGACTGTAGACTTGGAGTTGGAAGCCCAGATCGAAGTGCTTCGCGACAACAAGAAAAAGTACCAGAATGTGATGAAGCTGGCTCAGACACTGGCTACCCAGCTGTCCCAGATTATGCAGACACAGAGACAGTTGGGTGATGCCTTTGCAGACCTCAGCCTCAAGTCACCAGAACTCCATGTGAGTCCTGTCATTGAAATACTTGTAAATCAGTCAGATTGCATGTGATATAGTAATTATCTATTCATATATCACGTTGTCTTGTGAACCATCTGCTGAATGTGTTTTTCCAAAATCTACTTGATCCCTCACATTACTGTTTCCTGTCCCTCTTTGGAAATTCAAAGTTTTGTTATTGACTGAGATCACAGAGGTTAATAGTCCATATATACTGTACACAGTTCAAGGTTAGGGCCACTTCAGTCAGTGAGAGTCAGCTAACTGAATCAGGTCACACTGTATATTACATTTTGTTACTTTACAAACATTTACATGTTTGAATTTTTTAGGAGGAGTTTGGCTATAATGCTGACACCCAAAAGCTTTTATCTAAAAATGGAGAGACTCTGCTGGGTGCTATCAACTTCTTCATCTCCAGCGTAAACACACTCGTGGACAAAACCATCGAAGACACCATGATTAATATCAAACAGTATGAAGTTGCCAGGTAATGTGTGTTTGTATTGCCTGCTCAGACCTGATCAAAACAATTGTGACATTTTCAAGCACAAACACCTTGTGGGAGCTCAATTGCAGTGGAACCAACTAACATAATTACAAACATATAGTGTGGCTATTCTTTGAACTAAAATCTTTTGTAAAAAATATAGACAGCTAACCAACTCAACTCACCTCGAGGCGAAGAACTGGACAAGACCGTCCACATATTGTTCAATTATATTTGAGTCCCTGAGTGTAAGTATGTATGTATAAAAAAAGGCCGCTGACTGGTTAATGATAAACGTTTGGCAAAACTTAAAGTCTTGACTACACTCATGTCTTGAGTGTTTTTTCTCCAGTTGGGTGTGAGGGAAAACTCTTATTTCAGTGCAAATGTCATTTACTGATGTAATAAATTGATTTTTTTTTGTTGTTTAGGTGACAAAAATTTACCATGTATTTAATCCATGAACATTTGTATTTCCTAGGATTGAGTATGACGCATACCGTACAGATTTGGAGGAGCTGAATTTGGGACCGCGGGACGCCAACACTATGCCGAAGATTGAGCATTGTCAGCAGCAGTTCCAGGTCCACCGTGAGAAGTACGAGAGGATGAGAAATGACGTCTCAGTCAAGCTGAAGTTCCTGGAAGAGAATAAGGTCGGCTATATGCTGGACTCTGTTTGTCTATTCACCGCCAACCTATCAGCTTTTAATTCATTGTTTTTTGTCCTCCTTTTCTTGCTCTCACAGGTGAAGGTATTGCATAACCAGCTCATCCTGTTCCACAATGCCATAGCTGCATACTACGCTGGAAACCAACAGCAGCTGGAAGAGACACTCAAGCAGTTCCACATCAAGTTGAAAATGCCAGGTGGGGACAGTCCATCTTGGCTGGAACAGCATTAATCACTCCTTTTTTGAAACGTTGTGGGCTCAGTTTGACATGAAATTCTACACAAACTACAGGAAACCCTCTCCCCATTTAACTCTATTGTCATTGATTGTCAGACTTTCAAAACTCAGTCTTTTAACTAAAGGAAAGAGAAACTCCCACATTCCATTATACTTCTGATTTAATCGTTTTTCTGCTCTGCAGTTGTTTCAAATCATAGCAAATGCACTTCTATAGTGTTTGATAGACATGTTGAACAGGAGTCGCTCCTGTAAACATTTGAAAACTCTAAAAGGCCTTTGTATTCCAGCACATGAATGTTGTATACCAGCAGCATGGACATGTTAGACATGTTTGTATGGGCAGCTATGGGATCACTCAAACTGCCATTTTATATACATTCTTTACATTACTCACATGAGCTAACCGAGGCTGGGATGATCACATCATGAAAGCTTGATCAGGAGGAGGCCTCTTTTTTTAATCTTAATCATGATTTAACGTGATGCCTGTAAAAACAGGGTAAACTTGCATTCTGATTGCTGGATTATGCAAAATTAGTCACATATGTTGGTGAAGGGGGTTCGAAATATTTTTTCCTTTTTTTTTTTTTATGAAATGTAACCCCGCAGCCAGTTGCAGGAGCTTAGCATTTCACCAACATTAAATATTCATATTTTCCTGAGGTACCACCTATTCATCTGGATTAGAGAGATATTGGTCATAGACACAACCTATTGGACTAGGTGTACTCAGCTGATGGTGCTTGAAACTTAAAAAATACAAATATTAATGTCTTCCACCTTCCAGAAAATATGACGTTGTTAATCAAGAAAATCCACAGACTTTGTATCGGGAAGCTGTAGGAACAATTTCTATTGAATTACACCAGCAACTGTATGATGAAGATGATTGGAAGTTGAAGTGTGTGGTCACTGTCCTCTGCTTAGTGATGTAGTGGTTGTTATTCAGTAGAAAATAATTCCACCATAGGGGGTGTGGATTTTCTCAAGTACCTAGATCATGAAAGAGACATTTTTATTTTATTAAGTTTTAGGAGCACCACAAACAGAGCCACTTTTAGTTCTATTATTGTAGCCAGGAGACTATCTCTGGATGAAGATAAATTTGAAACCACAGGACATATGAATATTTCTTTTTGGGGTGTACTTTCCCTTTAGGTAACAGGAGTACCTGGATATCTTGACTCAGTCCCTTGGTGAAAAAAACTGCCTACAAATACCTCGAAATCACACTAATAGAAAAGCCAAAGTGTATAAAATCACATTGTGGTTTTATGGAGGGTTATTATGTGTTCAGACTGAGCCAGGCTTGCTCCTCCCTCCTGATGGCAAACTGTATCTTTAGCTGTTATAACTGGCTCAAATGTCATGTTGACCAGTTTGTGGAGGGCTGTTAGTTTCCTCTTAGTCTAATCTCCCAACAGACTGAAACACTCCTTGGCTGCTCTCACATACCCTGATGCTTCTTTTAAGTAATGTTATCCTGTTTTTGTCTGCATTAAGGACAAGTGACGTGATTGACATATTGAATTTGAGAGAAAATGAAGGACCAGCCTTATGTGACTAGATGTGCCTTGATTCTTTGAATTTGTTCTTCTTTCCCTTCTGTTCTCCCTGGTCCTGTCATTTAAAACTCTTACTAATAGTTTTCAGGACTGTCTCCTGACGGAAGAGAATGGACCAAACACACACAAAGTACAGATTGTCTGTACAACACTCCATGTTAAAAAACACCACAAAGTGTCAGCTGTGTTTTTGAAAACAAACTCCAGAAAATCTGTTTGAAGGTGTGCTGTTCTCAAAGGTATTTATCCGTATTGCACATGAGCATATTTATGCATTACAGAAACAACTGTATGATATGTACAGTGTAAACCAAAATACAGTTAACTTGAGAATTTCTTTTGTAAATTTGAAAGACCAGCATCGTCTGCCTGGGCTGCTAATGGTTTCCTTCACTGGGCTATTTAAAAGTATATTTTTCAAAGGGGACGTCTGTATGCTGGTATTGATAAGAAGCCACATGTCCTCACTTTGTGGACTTGTACTTTTCTTACGGCTCATCATAGCAGTGTGAAAGTGTGGATCTTGTACAACAATCTGTTGTTTCCTTAAAATAGATGGATATATATTTGTAATCTCTATTTTACTGTTAGTAAAACCAATGCTGGCTTTGGGTGTTTTTTTTGTTTTGTTTTGTTTTTTTGAACACCTACAGAATGATGTACTGGTACTGCTTTGTACTAGTTTACATTTATAACGATGAAACATTAACAAATGTTGAGATGAAAGGATTCCGAATATTGTGTAACCTCTTTGGGAAATAAAACTTTTTTCTTTTTCTTTAAATGTCTTTAGAGTCATGTATAAAGAGTCACCACAAACCAACAAAGGCCAACAAAACAATCAACCCTCTGGGAATTTACAAACTTATATAGAATCCAGCCTGTTCAGACTGGACTTGTATTTGTCAGTTTTTCATACAGACGGCAGTGTGTTATTGTACACTCTGTTATATGCTGATTTTACTTCCTGTATCTGACTGAAGTGTTTTTTGTACTAAGTTATTTCTCTTGAGTTTACTTACCTCCAGGTGCTTTCAACCTGACCACACCTACAGCTACACATTAGACAGGATGTGGATGATCCCCTGTAATACTGTGAGGATTCTGAGTGAGTGATGTTGGATTATTGAAATGAATTGAATGACAAGATTAAAATGAATTATGGATGTTTACAGATAGTCAATTAATAATTTGGAAAAAAGAATAAAAGACGTGCAGTGAGTTAAAGGATTCATACCAAAAATTATAAAATGTTGCGTATGAAATTTTCACACTAGGATCCACTGCATTGGGTACTTTGTGCATACTCATTTTTGTCAATATGTGTGTGGAGTGTGACGAAGTCAACAGTGACTTGTGTACCACTAGATGTTTGGTAATGAAACTTTGTCCTTCTGTTTACGTATACAAATCACCTGTTAATTATGTTTTACAATATACTTTTTATCCCACTAGGAAATGATTATGATTTGTATGTAAAATGTTGAAAGTCATTATTCCACAGCAAATCGACTGAATGTGATGATCTGGTAGCTGGTAACCACTTTTAAAATTATTATTCATATACCAACATACATTACTAAGTATGACGTCACTCCATGGTGGACATGCACGCTACTTAGTTTGAACAACTTTTTTTTTAACCGATTCTAGTAGGTAGTTCTTTACGTATATTTTTTAAAATTGCTCGCAGCCTTCAGCGTCCCTCCCGTAACCCACCTGAGCCCTCTCCTCCTCCTCCTCCTCTTCCTCACTGGCTGCGGCCTTGTGATTGCACCAGTAGTCAGCTGCCTCGCGCTCGAGGAGGAAGGGGAAGACACATGAACGCGCCTGTTCCACCTGGCCCAATCACGTTGGAGGAAGCGCACAACACCGCCACCGTCTGCTGCTGCGCGCGCGCGCGCGTGTGTGTGTGTGTACACTGTCTGCTGCAGCTCGGTCAGGACAGCAGCAGCAGCTGCAGCTCACCTGACGGACTGGTAACCTGAAAGCACATTTTCTCCTCTGAAAAGTACCTGCGCACTAACTCCAACGGTGTCGGAGCGGAATACGTGTCCCGACGAGACCACACATCCATCCGGTAAGTCAAGACAGGACGGCCGGAGCCGCATCCTGCTGTGCGTGTATGTGAAATATGTGACTCTGCTGCTGAGGAAAAGTCATTGTACCGTCAGAGTAGCATATAGAGACATTTTGGGGGAGCTCTTCCTTTTGTCTCTCAATGTCCGAGGAGACAACAAGAGGTGTCCTGCAATGCAGCCCAAGTCAACAGTACACCCATATAAAGGTTTAGTGTAGTTAACCCCATAAATGTGTTGTTTTTTGACTAACGTAAACAGTATGGGTGTTTTTTTAAGGCTGTGTCTAATAGAATAGTGAATGAATTTGTACATATATTATGTAAAATATTGTTACAGAATTAATTTCATGCTATAAATCAGTCAGTGTACAAAGTATAAAGTTGGCATTTTTCATTAAGAACTTCAGTGCTCAAAGTAGTTAGCCTGACATATGCATCACCTTATATTTCTACAGTCTCCATTTTTCACCTCAAATTGTTTCATTTAGTATCAATAAATAGATTCAAATATTTGTCAAATGAAACCACATGTAAACAGATGTGGAAAACACAGCCTGTGCTCGAGCAGTGAGGCTTGTTCATCTCATTATACAGTTATCATTTCAGTTCGTTATCAGTTATCATGAAGTTATCATTGGAGGGAGACAGAAGCAGTGTTTTTAATCTTCACCGACAGAACTTAATTCCCTTTTAAGCCAACATGTATTGCCTTTATAACTCTGCCCCCTTGTTGGGTTTGTTCTGCACCTCGGACCCTGGCTTCCTTGGCTTTTGTACACTATTATCCATGCTGAGATGAATTAGAGGGCAATCCATTCAAGTGTTGGGAACAATGCCCCGTGGAAAAAAAAAAGAGTTTCTCCCTGGGTCAGGTCAGGAGGGAGGGTGGGGTCACCCCTCCGTTGCTGTGGAGGCAGAGAGTAACATGGAAAACTCAATTCTCTGACGTCATCCTGAGGAGGAAGATATTGGGGGGCTTGATTTATTTGTGTGGGAGCAGGGAGGGGCTGAATAGTTTGTCTGCAACTTGGGTGAACCCGAGTGGATTTTATTGCCTGAAAATCTGCCCTTTTAAAATTCAGTTTTAGTCTGCAGTGAAAAATGGTTTAAAAAGATAACAAAGAAAGAAAGGAAAGCAAATCAAAGAGTCCTTTTGCTACTGCTGTCCAATGAAGATTAAAAAATCTGAGGTGCCCCCTCCACAGATGTGGTCTCCATAAATATTGTTTTTGTAGGTTTGGCGGCAGTAGTCTGTAATGTTATACACATGCTTGCAGGTAGTGTTTTGCTGGTATTAAAGTTTATTCTAATGACACCTGCTGTGTCTCTGAGCCTTTGGGAAAACACTTTTCCCCACTGCTATGTAAACATGTTTGCATTTCCCTGCCGTTGTCTCTATGGTGACCTGAGCACCTGCTTCATTTATCACATCATGGAGGATCTCTTAGGTTCACCAGTGTTTTTTTCAAAATCAAACACTACATGTGTTGATCTGTAGCAGTCTCTGGTTTTAAGACTACAGGTACAGCAGCTACAGATTTGCCTGAAGCTGTATTTTGGCACCAGGCTCAGATTGCTGAAGCAACAGTTGTGAGTGCAGAGCTAGAGGTGACACAGACGCAGTGATCTGCTGCAGGCCAGACACTGATCACCTGTTAACAAAAGAACAAACAGACAGAGATTCAAAGCTCTGGTTTTGATCTGTAGCCTCGCAGATGTTGCGTCCTTCTTGTCGTTACCTCTCCACAGTGGCTTGTGTTTCACCTGGTTTACCTTTTCTTCTCACTGTATTTTTTATTAGCTTGTTTTGTGAGCTGGTGTGTGATGTGCTTTTGGGAAATGCCCACAGAGGAACATTTGACACTGCTGTGTCATAACATAGTGCAACGTAATATTTAGAATATACCCTTATTGTTATAGGGAGGAGAAAACATTAGAAACAGCTCTCAGTGTAATGCATTAATACCAATGTGATGTCACATGTGTTATATAAATCTACAGTAGTATCTGTCATATATAGACTGCAGTACTAAATAATCTGCTGCTTACTTTAAATGAGTGAGACATTGATAACATTTTTCTGCATGGTCAGTTATTAAGAGGATTTACACTGATTCCTTGTTTGCTTGGGCTTTGCAGAGGTTTTAGTCTTGGCTACATGACGAGCTGGGTTCCTTGTGGAGTGGCAGGTTAGCTGACAGGCAGCAGGTGAAATAGTCTGTCATATTAGTCTAAGCTGAAGCCTGTTTGAACAGTAATTGACAGAGCAGGTTTGCGTGCTCTGCAAAGTGGCCACTTTAATCTTTCAAATCTGAGAACCTCGTTTCTGACAGAGGCTGCTATTAGCAGATTTGTGCTAAGCTCGAGGGGGATGTGTTGTGTTGGGGGCCACTGTACCTGTACCTAGTCTTTAGAAAATCCTTCACTGCCTGCAGGTGTTTGGGATGCACAGTAAAGCACAATGAAAAGAGGCCCAGTTTGGGGGGTTGGAGCCTTCAAAGGTAAATGTATGTGAAGATGTATTTCCACCTCCTTCAGTTTGGAAAACATACAGTACACTCTTCTCTGCCTCAGTGATTTGGAGCTGATCTAAGCTACAACATGATTTGTGATCCTTGTGATTTAGCCATCTACAGCTTTTAATTACAATGTGTTATGTATCATCAATATTTCCTCTCCTAATGTCCTCAGAGAATAATGTTACTCTGGCGTACTTCTTTTTAAAAAGACCTGATTAGTGATTAGACATCATTTCTGCCTCAGTGCAGCAGCACAGACAGTAAAATAACTGTGCTCTGGTGTTTTT
>JAVQJX010076860.1:0-19805 GCA_036025115.1 Ambassis agassizii
TATCTATCTATCTATCTATCTATCTATCAAGTTGTGTCCCAAAGGGATCCGAGTTTCAAATGTATACATATATTATACTTTGCATTGAATTTCTAATGGAAATTTGAATTAATTGAAAAAAAGTTTCCACTTATATTGAAATGCAATACTACTTTTAATGATTTTAACAAATATGCATCGTCCTCTTATATATGCAATGTCTGCTGTTCTTCTTGCACCAGAAGAATTTACCCATAAAGTCCCGATACTGGTGGAAGTTTCCAATAAAATGAGGTAAACAGAGGTGTTTGTCCTGCTCCCTCTATCTGTGAATGCAGTTGGCTTGGTGTCTCCACAGTTTGCTTTGTTATCAACTGACATCATGTCTTTATCTCCCAAAAGTTGGATTAATGCCAGAAAGACTGCAGCGTTGTGAGGACTGCTTTAAAGGTATAGATCAACATACTCATGGCCATAATATTCCAGTAGCAAATTAGCAGATGCTGCTTTGTTTGTGTGTACTTTGTCAAATGATCAAAGGATGCAGTGCTGTTATTTGACCTTTGAACTCAAGTCACATTGAAGCATTGTTAATACTAATGTGGCACATGGCTGTCCCTCTCTCATGAGTTTGATTCATTGCTCTGTTGAAGTGAGACACAAACCAAGTCTGGAAAACATTGCACATCCAAGTTCCTCTGCTAGTCCTCGGGAATTACTGCCAGAGTATTTAATTGAAAATGGCAACTTGTGTGCGTGTGCGTGTGTGCGCGCATGTGTGCATGTGCTTGCAAGTTGTGCCCATTTCCTACTAATTGAAGGTAGGTGATGAAAAGTTATGCTTGCAGCCTTGTCGAATTTGTTAAGAAGTGGTTGGTATTTATAAAGATTTTTTTTTAGTTTTGTTAGCAGTTTCTGAAGAGCAGAACATACACTTTGACAAAGCGGCATGACAGAGCTTGTGTGAGGAGAACTAGATTGAAGTCACTTGGACATGCAGAAAAAACTGTATGTGTGAGCACTGTGTGATATGTTTTAAATTCTGATATTTTAGCAAAGCTCATATTAAGCCAGTTGACCTGTTTAGGACAATGAATGCCTCTGATGCAACCGTATTACATTTTAAAGTATTTTTGTGTATACTAGGCCTTAAAATAACTACATTTACTTCCTATTTTTAAAGAGTTATGTTTTTTATATATTAAAATAAGGTTTATGATGACATATTGAAATTATAAAATTCCGCCACGTGTGGGCCAAACATGCAGGTGGTTTCCACATATATGGTGTGAACAAAAACAGCAGACAGTCATTTATTCAGAGCTAAAGCAGTTGATCTTGACAGACTGTGGGCTCCTCTCCAGGGACGGAGGTGTGACATTGAAAACAGCTCCACTGTGGGAAAATGTGTTCCTGCAGGCTCTTGGAGATGACAGAGTAATGGTCCCTTGGGTCCTGTTATTACTGTTTCCAATTCTGCAGGTGACTGACCATGATTTTGTGTTGTTTTTTTGCTAATTTAAGATGTATATAAATATTCATTCTGACCACAATTGTCCTGCAAATATCAGCCGACAGCTCCTCAGCGTAATGAAGCTCCTGCTCAGATGAAACCAGTGTCTTGCTGAGTAGGAGCAGTACATGACTAATCATGGGTTGTGTAAGGTTTCCCACGCCAGATGACTCTCACAGGATCCATCGTGTGCCTGGGAACATTTGTGCTTTTCTGACTGAAATGAGAGTTGTTTTTGTTTTTAAATGCATGAAAATTAGAAAATGCAGGCTAAGTTGTCTTTAAGCTGTTGTACTGTACAAACTCTGACAATGTAGATTTTTACAACAATGTCATATCACACTTGTATTTAACTGGTCTGGTTCAGAGTGTTTTTTCTCCACTCTTGTACAGCAACCTTATTTATGTCTTCCTTTCCCCTTTATTGTGCTCTTCATGACTACAAATCAACATAATTCATTGCTGCAGCCTACATCGTGTGGTTGGCACGTGTGTATTGTAAACTTGTGGTACTCCAGTACAAAGGTCTTATATAACATTCTGTCCCACACATAATATTTCTATGCTGCCTTCTTGTTAGAAAATCATGTTATATTTTTAGCTAAATGCTTTTTCATCTGACACGCTCAGTATTCTTCTTCAGGGAGGTCTTTCAAGATGTATTACTAGATATGGTCATCTATCATGACAGATTGAGACTAAATGAACTATAATTATATTGGCCTTTACATATTTACCTCAGAATCTGTAGTCCTGCTCTGGGACTGGACTATTCCACTATATAAATACCATGTCAATTATTCTATTAGCAGTCATTACCTAAGATGATCCCTGTTTCATAATACTCTTTTGTTCACAGTTTGTGGCTGTCTTTCCTGCTCGGCTCAATTGATTTAAAAACTTCAGCTGCTTCCTCAAAGCGGTGTTTCTCAGTTTCTGCCAAAAGGAAAGAAAAGTGCTGTGTTTACATCCTTTAAACATCAAATGTTTCCTGTTATGTTTGTCGATTCTTCTTTTTAATGAATGGCACAATAGGGGTTCAAAAATGTTTTTGTTGTTTACTGTTCATAAATTATCACTAGTTAGTGTTGACTTGCATTTGGCACTCCACTGTGCATTTGCTTCTTTGATCATCCCTCTGGCACTAACCAATCATTCATCACTAACCGACATGGTGAACAGTTGGATCTTTAGCTGATTGTGGTGATTTAGTGGTGATCTGCCATGCAGACTTTAGAGGCATGATCCATTATTATCCCAAATCTTATAAAACCCTGGTAGCTCATGGAAATCTCATGATGAATGCTAAAATTAGGTGAGGAGGAAAAGGATACATATGCCCTTCTGTTTTCCAGACCCACAGCGGCCCCAGGAACCTTAAGTACCTCTGACAGTATAAATCTATGGACGACGCTTCTATGACGTCACTGGTTGGTTTGTGAAGAGCCGGTTTGAGTCCCTGTTTGAGGCTCTGAGATGCTCCAACTGTCGGCATGTTGGCAGCATCGCAGTTTGGCAAAACTACAAATGTGGACGTAGAGGGGCAGCGCAAGTGGGTAGACACTGAAGAAGGAAGTGGCCACCTGTCACTTTAAGCAGTCACGCCTATAATTATGCATAAGATTAAGTCATTATTAAAATGAGTGAGTTCTAAATGTACAGTTGACACTAGAGGGAAACTTGTCCACTGACACAGAATCGTAGTTTGTACCTGGCCGTAATGTACTTTGTACTTGACTTTTAAAAATGATGATTTATAGTATTTTGACCATCATTAGTAATATTTAGCCCTTATTTATTATTAATACTTCTGGAAGATGTCTCTATTGTAGGGAAAGAATAGTTGCAGTTAATCCATTGCAAATCTATGATGAAGTTTAGCAAATGAATAGCTCAGTTAATGAGTAAGCTGCTCCGTCAGCACTCTGTGGATGTGATTTGGTTGTACTGGATGTCCCTCTAATGTCCCTCTATCTTTTAAGCTATCAAAAAGGATACTAATGTACAATAGTCATCCTCAAACTGAAGTGAGAAGTGCACACACAAAACATTAACGGACAAATATCTTGTATAAAATAAGGAAAACCTTGAAATAGACTCTCTCCCCTCCAACTCCACCATCCTCCTTTACTTCACTGTCTGTCTACACATGCCAGCACACCGAGAGCAGAGCAAGGATTCCATAGTCACAATAAAGGGTCCCCACAGTGGTGGCAGCTTGTGAAAAAGTCCGGATGATTGATCGTAGGCAGATACCACTCCCGACCTTTGGCTGAACTTGTTGAAGCTCCATGAGTTGAGGGGACCCCTAGCCAGAATGCCCCCACATATGAACAACCAGCTGTTACCAATTTCAATACTTTTGTTTATCTTAGGACATTCTGTGTTTTCATAAAATCCTGTGTCTCACAAAGCCAAGGGCAAGATGTTATCTGTTTTATGATGCTAAAAACTTGGCGTTGTGTCCCGTGTTTCTGTGCCAGAATAGTTTCTTCTTGTCATTGAAATATTGAAACGAAAAGAAATTAAAGATATTTATTGTTCATTATCTTCCTAAAGGAAGACACTAGGCTGAACATTATGCAGCAACGTTGTTCATTTCCTGCTTATGTCTTGTGTGGCTGAATGGTCAGGTTGCAAAGTCTTGTTTTTGCTCTGTTAATCAGAATCAGAGGCGTTTACAGCTTTACAGCTTTCTTGCCAAGTTGAATTAACAGGATTATTGGCTGTAGGCCAGAGTAGGTGTTTACATGTTGTTCCTGATCCAGTCGCATAGTGTTAGATTCAGTCAGGATTATGCAACACACTTCAGACAACATCCTCTGAAGTAGAATGACTACAAAGCAGGCATGTGGATTAGAAGCGCATGTCTCTGTTTATGTTCAGCAGCTCTTGAGCTAACAGCTGTCAGCTCTTTAACGGCTGATCACACGTTGCCTCAGGGCCTTTAAGCAAGTAGCGATTCTACTTCCCCAAGTTGAAGAAATGTCTGTCTGGAAACCTTCAATTATTAGCTGTTTAATTAATCGGGACATAAATTGCATGTCTGATTCCATAAGTTGGTTGTCACTGTGAAGAAATTACAGTAAGCTGGTTCAGACTGTGATACGCTTGATTTTTATTTTATAGAAGATGCTCTGACACAGCTGTTGTTTTGACTGAACACACACTGTCAGGAATTGGAACTAAGGCCCACTGTCAGACATGATTTGACTGTACTGTACTTGAGACTCTTCACATCATTGATGTTTTATCTTTCAGAACATGAAAGCAGTGTCTCTTGAGAGTTTTCATGCTTGACTTTTCAGTGGGTTTTTCTGTTTTATAATTCATCAAAGAAAAAAATAGTTTCACACGCACTACTACTCTCTGAGGGGAAACAGAATTTGGCCAAAAAAAATCTTAAATTTCATTCTGCAAAGTTAATTCATGCAATTCTAACAGGAACTTCCGGTCTCTGTGGATGCTGTAGTGATAGTGATGGGCTGTCTGGATGTGAATCCATGAGAATGACATGAAGCTTTTCCAAAGGGAAGGAAGGGAGGGAGAAAAGCCAACCTTCATCGTTTGATTGTTTGTGAAACAATGCGGGCGACATTCCACACAAAACAACAAAGGCGACACATTCCTTTTTTTAATTGAGTGCCCCAGTATGACCCTGTAGTGGTTTGAAAACATTCAGATCCAGACGTTTCCAGCACTTTCAGGATTCATTTGTCAGTCAAGGATCTTGTTTTATAAACTCTGCAAGGAGCATCACATTTAAGTTATCATTATGTTCTGATCCTAATGTTTGTTTGTTTTTTGCTCTGTTGCTGATGACAAGCTGGACATGCTGAATATTTAAGTAAGTTTTCTGTTTTTGGAGGTACAAAGCTCTTTCTCTACTCAGCCCTTGTGGAGAGATGACCATGAGTAGTACTACATTAAATTTTTATCACTGTAACAAAATTTGTTAATGTAAAAATATGTTCACTTGTACATTTCAAAGTAGCTGTCCGGGCCATGCAGGAGTTTAAATGTGCTGTTCATTTCAGGACAGCACTTATGAGAGCCACAGATGTCCATGATTCAAGGTCCTTCGTCACTGCACAGGTGCTGCCAAACTGAGTAGCAACATAATGAGAAAACCTACTCCAGTTCAGACTATGCCAGAGGAGAAATACATGTGTGTAATTTATGTTAATGTGCATGAACCCCAAAGGGGAGAATATTAATTGAACTAACCTTTGAGATGCTGGTTTCTCCTTCTTTAGATTTTAGCCCTCTAGAGGCCAATGAAGGCACAAATATGGCTCAAATACATTTCCAGATTTTCATGCGTTTCCTGCTGAAGTTATGAATATGAACAGTGTGTTTCCATTTTTATCCTTAGCACCTAACCCTCATATTTTTGCTTAAGGACATTTTCTAGTATTGTTTTCATTTTGATAATGATGGGTATAAAAAAAACAACAGTGGGCAGAATGTTCTCTTTGTGATTTTCTTGGACTGTGACCATGTTTCCTGTTTACCGAAGAATTCTGACAAAGAGCTGCATGTGAACGCAATAAAAGGTCATCCAATTTTGGAAAGGACAGTACTTGTGTCCACCTGACACATTTATTGAGAGCTCCTAAATCTAGGCCATCTCCTCAGCTGTAGATTTTTTAAGCTGTGGATATAAAAGCATCTAGGCCACTGAATCTTTCCTGAGACAGAGCGTGAAATGTTACTCACTTCAGCTAAACTGGGGATGCTATTCTTCAATCTTCTAAACCTGCAATTGCTATTCATTTGTACTGGACACATGGGAAAGTTATTCTCTCATGTACAAAAATACAGTATGTTATTGTGTAATGTAAGATCTGGGAATGTCATTCTGTGAGTGTGTAAAGGATGAAAATGTTATTAACTAATAGTGGGATCCCACTGCCTGTCCTCCAGTCATAAAGACAGCCTTTTTGTTTTAGACTGCATCTTTGTAGTAGTTTTGGAGTCACATTTAATCTCATTGATGATTGAAATTAAACCTCAGTGGGATGAGCCAAGAATATTTTGTGGCCAGGTAAATATAGCCTGAAGCCCAGTGGACAAGGCCACCCATAAGAAAGGAGGAGGATAATTACCAGGAATACTTCTGCTCTGGCATGTCAACAGAAAAAAATGTGATCCTGTGATGTTGGGCTGCCTGCGTCTAATGTTTTAACTTTAGGTTCCAGCAGCTCTACTGTCCAACAGAAATTTAAATGAATAGATATTTTGGGGTGCATTTGATTTCTTCCTGAGTCATATAAAAGCATAGAAAACTGTCCAATCAATATGCAGCAGAAGTGCTATATTTAAAGGTACAGTACACTCCACAGCAGATGCAATAACACAGCTGCCCCCTGTATTGAAGTAGAGTTTGATGAACATACAGGAAGGGAAGGTGTACACACAACATGTCGTGAGTCCAACTGGTAATAAAAATCATGTACCCGCATGAACATGTTATATCTTGTTTGCATCTGTTCCAGCCAACACACACAAAAAAAAGCAGAAGTTAAGAACTATACCATGCCTGGCTGTTGCCTGGCAACCCATTGCGAAGTGACAGGACTCACTTATCAGTCAAGTAATGATCCATATCATCCATAACCACCCATAAAACCACATTTATCCTTTTTTATGCATCTGTTATTGTCCAGGTTCACCAAACATGTTTTAAGAGCATTATTGGTGCTGATAGAAGTCAGGAAGATGTCACAAGAGTATGGAATGAATTAAAAAAGTTTGCCACTGGTGCAGCAGATTGATCTTTAATTCAACAAATATTGTCTTTCACCATCAGTAATGTAGACCATATGTTTGTACTATTAAGCATGCTTTCAGTCCTTGCATTCATGCTTCACTGATTGCTTTGGTGCTGTCAACACCAGACACACAATGCCCCGCTCACAAGTGCTGCCACAGTAAGGAATAGTGGCAGTCAATAGCTAAATGTCACTATACAGAGACATATATGATGTGTTGTCTGTCTGTTTGTCTCTTTATCTGCCTCTCCTATACACCAAACATGATGCCTTGTGCAGAAATGAGGCCTACTGTCCGCCTGCCCATTGACATACAGCAGTCCATGTCTTTTGTAACAGGTCCAGACTCCCCAGTGAGCCAAGAAGCTGACAGAAACACACAGTCGGGCCAGATACGCTACACTTTTTTTCCACAGCTGTGCAAATAAATGTGAAAGAAACGCTCAGGAAATTTAAGCATGTAATTGTTATGGCTGCCAAAGTAGCAGTCCAAAGGGTCCCCTCTCTTTATGGCCATAGGTCTGCCAGGCTTTGTGAGAATAAATTGATTTTAAGTGGGCTTGGTCTTAGAACTCTTACATTAGCAGATTCGGATGGCAAGGAGGCAATTATTTAAGTGTTGGTTTTTATGTTTGCACTTAAGACTTTAGATGTATTCACTGTTGATGTCCTGTCACTATGGTTACCTAAAATGCAAGGTTGAATTTTAAGCTGAAGGTTGAGACATGACACATGCTAATGCTACAGGTATGTCTCACTACAAAAACGGAAGAATTGACATGTGTGCCAACATGTACACATGCCATTTGATGTACATGCGAAGAGGGAGCTTCTCCTCAGAGGGTCTGAGACAAATCCCCTGTCACAGTGCATTAGCCTGCCAGAGCCATTTGGTTGGGATGATTGCAGCTTATGTCAAGCTTGTTAGTGTTTAGCACTGTTAACCAGAAAGGGACTTGATATATGGTCGGGAATTCTTTGTGCACCTCTCCGTTACAATTCCCAGGATTTATTGTGGAGGAAAGACGTGGAAGGAGTGTTGATAAAGGTTGTTGAGTTTGTTAGTTTTCAGTTCTGTGTCTAGACTTTGGGTACACATACTAAAAAGATTGTTTGATGTTTTGATTCAAAGACCTTTGTTGTATTTTGTTAATTCCTCTTGTTCCTTCTGCAGGCTGTGACAGGAAGAGGTTTTGGTGACAAGGATTTCAGAGGAGGTCTGGAAAATGGGATACTGCTGTGCGAGTAAGTATAGTTTATTTATTTCATTCATTTATTTAGATATGAAATTGTAGTTTTGCTTTCATCAACGTTTTGTCCATTTTCGTGCTGCTGATTGATCATAATATTATTCTAAGTTGTATGTCTCTGTGTTAGTATTCTAGTAAGATCAAGAGTCCAGAGTCACACTTGGTTCTGGGTTTCATCCTGATCATTTATATGACATTAGGAGGAAAACGGGCTTGAATATGAGACTAAAATAACCATGCAGCTTTCAAAACTAATTTTGAGAAAGAATACTAGCAGTCAAGCAGGTTTATGTTTCATGAGATTTGCACTTCTTTGTCGTCCAGTGGTCCAGAAACTGATGTCCTGTTTAATCCTCCTCTAGTGTGACACTTGAACTCATGTCTGCCTGCTCGTTATGAGTCAGTGTTAAAATGAGACTGCAAACGCTTGCACTTCCCGCCTTCTACATTCCGGTGTGCCAGTTTTAGTTACACAAAGACTGTGTTATTCTCCCTACTTTATTGTGAATACAGACATCAGAAACAATTTAGCAGTGCCACCGCTGGGTTTGGAATTTCTGTGAAATCATAGATTATCTGGAGGTATAGTACTGCAGGGCCTGAACGTCAGAGCATAAAATTGTTTTCTGAATACGTGATTCATTGATTATGAGGTGAATTACATCCAACAGCACACGAGTGGATAATCCACTTAAACATGAGAGCTGATCCACTGTGCAGTACAGAGGCAAATTGAACCTTTTCCTCTTTTCATTGATAGAAAAAGGCATCAAGAAATGTTTCCTGTACACTCATTATTATACATTTCCTGTCATTGTTTGTTTTCACTGTTGTGGTGTGTTTTGAATTGCTGGGTAACACTTATTTATGACTATTAACACTATTCTTTAATGTTGCAACAAGAGCAGTGAGTGCCACAAAGTGCAGATTTTTTTTTTTTATTAAACAGCAGACAAACCTTTTTTCTTTTCTTTTTTTTTACTGTAAAAGTGGAATCCACTGTTGCATTACTCATTTTTCTCACATACACATAACTCATGTATCACCGAGGACACCCTTCTCATGGGGTTGTTGAAAGTTATTCTTGGAAATGTACAGTGCACCAGGAAATCTTTAACTGAAGCAGAAGAACACAAAGCACACTAAGCTGTATAGGACTGAATCTCTGCTTTGAGCATCACAGGCCCGCTGATATCTAATACTTTGTATCCAAGGACAGGCTTTTCCTTAGCAGGGCAGAATCATTATGCTGCTTCCTCTGATGAAAACACACAAAAGATGAAACTGGAGACAGGTAGAGGAAGTGAGGGAGAGGTGGGAACTCTGAAACTGCTTATTCATGGCAGCCAGAGTTTGTAGGAATGTACTGAAGATTTCTCCTTTTTGCTTCCCTGTGTGGGATGAGAGATGGCAGCAGAAAGACAGACACCTCTTCATGTATGATGAAAAAAAAAATGCTTCAAGACATTCCCAGATCCCTGTTGGTGAAAGAAGCGGCACTGATTTTCGTCTTTGATTTCAAATCTGCGCTATTATAGATCATCCGGACAGAACAAAAGTTTTAAAACCATATTTCTATTTTAAATTCAACTTCTGTTTGTTTTGTTTTTTTTGTCAGATTGCTAAGCTCCATTAAACCTGGTCTGGTGAAAAAAATCAACAGACTTCCAACACCCATAGCTGGCCTGGTAAGTAATCTTGCGTCTATCTAAGCCCTATGTCTGTGCTTCTTCCTCTGCTTTTTATATGAGTTTGTCTCTTCAGGGATCGGATTCAAAGCTATCCAATGTTCAAACTTGCTGTAACTTGTTGTCCGTTTGTCAAAGTTTGTACATGATAAGGCACAGTAGTATCAAAGGGGTTGTGTGGTAGCCACGTGCCCCACAACTTGAGATTATGATGTGATGTAAAAGTAACTTTGTATATAATGCACATTCTAGCATTGAGTTTGTAAGTTGTGTTGAACTTTACACAACACATAAAGAACTGAAAATAATCATCCAGATTCAGTGGATTTGACAGACTTTAAGCTTCCAGCTGTGTAAATCAGGGTTTGATTACAAATACCTGCAGCTAAATGATCTCACTTTCAGTCACAGCCACAGCCAAGGTGTCCATCAGGAGCACTGTGTGACACTGAGCCTTTAACGGCTCACATGACAATTCCACAGTAACGCACATCTGTGGTCTTCCCGTCTCTAAAACATTCTGGATCACAGCACCAACATGAAAAATCTGCAAAATGATCCTCAGTTTTACAAAATCACATTGTACTGCGGCAACTAAAAAACTTCAGTGCAGAATAAAACCCTTAAAAATATTTGTGTATTGGAGCAGATGGAAACCGCTTCCTGCTCATAAACCTCAGATGAATATTGTGCATTGTTGTCTGTGGTTTTATTGAATAATCCGAAGTTGTGTCTTGCTTTGAATGAAAGCCTGTGTGAACTGAAGCAGATCCGAACAGTGATACATTTCAGCTGAGTACAGTGCAATACAGTGAAGCTCTTTCATAACGACCTAAGACCTTGATCTGGATGAAGTGGCCTTTCAGGACCAGTACTCGCATGTAAACAGAGGCACGGTGAAAGGTGATAGCATTAGAGCTTTCTTCTTTTCCTTCCTGACTTGCTCTTTGTGCATCATCTGGTGCTCACATCATAATGTATTTTATTATTTTTCGGTGCATTTTTTGTTGATTCTTCTGAGAGGTGATGTGGCACCAGGCCGAGGTGCAAAACTGTTAGTGATCAGTCAGAGCAGGCTGTTGAGTTCAGTTTTCTGCTTCAAACCCTTACCCCATGTTATCACTCAGGTTATTAGAAAAGGTATTCTGGTATTTGGAGGAACAAAAAATGTAATTTGAGCTTGATATTAGTTGGCTCACAACATGACATACCAGATGAGGTTTGGGTTGGGCTGAAGGGGCTTTTCTTATCTTATGGTGTCACTAATGGCTGCCTATGAGCCCTCTGTGGGCTTTTAAAAGTGTTGCATAATTACACACATTCTTTTCAGGCTACTTTCCACCACGCAGCCATCAACTGATCTGTTCTCTTTATGCTTTTTAAATATATGATGTAGGTGTTTATCAGGTATGTAACCATCACATAAACACATAGTTCATCTGCACTTTGTCATTTTTTTTACTTGTGTGTTCAATTAGTTGAAATTTGGATTTTTACTACAAAAGCAACACAAGGTCCAAAGAGACGAGGCTGCCTTTTAATATGTTTGTGACATGTGCATGTCATCTTGAACACAAGTAATGGCAGCAGTTGACGTACATAACAACCACACTTAAGTGAAACTCTGAGTGGGCACTACAATTACACAACAAAAAACATGGCATGGCCACTAATTGGCCCAGTGGGCAATGAATCATCCATTGAAAACAACATATAAAAGTATTTATATCTGAACAATGTGACCTGTTATTCTTTCAAAGTTTCATAAGTCTGTCTCTCAAGTTCCAAGATTTTTTTTCTTCCTCTTGGCTGTGATTAGAGAGGTGAGAAACGCATAAACAAGGGGTCTGCTGTTATCTGGCCCATCGTAATAAAACACAGGCTACTCCCCCTTCCTCTTCCTGTTTGGGGGCTAATGGGAAAATGAGTCTCTGAGGGGCATAGACTGTTTTGTAATTAGAGCAGCTACCTCAGTGTTTTGGCAGCTCGGCCTGTATGGCTCAGTGTTGGTCTGAACAGGTTGTTTGTGACGTCCTGTGTTCCTAGTCGTCTCTGGGTTGACTGGTATGTTCATGTTTTACAGTTTGTAAACAGACTGGAGATCTCCATGCGAGATGAATAGTAGTAATTCACATGCTTAAAAAGGTGCTGTGGTCCAGACACCAAGTTTACTACGTGAGGCATTTCTGTTACATTTTAGTGACGCAAATGTGGCAAAACAACACTTCAGACTGTTACGTAACATACATAGTTAATTATATAATTTATTTTCAGTTTTTATCTTAATTTCAGTGTTTATATGCTTTATTAGCATCTTCAGAAAATCAGATTCTTGTTCAGAAAACAACATTCAGTGCTAATAAAAAACAAAACTTGAGGCCTTGTCAGAAGCTTTCTGGTCCTAACATCAGGCCTTCCACTTCCTTTAGTGTTCTAAGTATGATACTAATTGCAGTTTGTGTTCAAAAACAAATTGAATACAATGTACAGAAGCATTTATAACTGTAGAACAAGTTAAGATTTCATCATAAATTAAATGCACTTTCCTGTTAATTTGAAGATGGTATTGTTGGTATTTGTTTTTGTTTTGTCAGTGCGCAGGGGCTTTTTGTGTCTGAGTCGACCTTCTTGCTCCCAGTCCTTCTACAAACATATTCAGCTGTCACTCATGTCTTTGCGGTAGACGCCCAGTTTCCTGTGGCAGTGACCTGAAAATCACCACAAAATTATGCCCACTTCTTCAGACACACACGGTCTATGTACACTTGCTAAATTATCCATTTTGATATGATGGGGTTGCTACTAAATGAACCGATTTAGTGTGTGTATTCGCATTTACTGCATGAAATACCAGTAGTTGACAAATGGAGAGAATGTGATTTGAAAATGTTAATGCTACTAAGCGTGTATTTAGGAAAAACAAAATAAGTGATCCCATGTTAAAATAATAATGTTGCATGTTACAAAGGATTAAAAGAAACCGGGGGGATATTTGACTCATGTTATGTTATGTTATGTTTACTTGGATACTTGGACAGTGTTTGGGAGTCCCTGTTGCAGGGTGTCCCCACCTAAAATGAGTCTCTTGTTCCAAGTAATATCTCATTTTATGTATCTGAAGGGGAAAAACTAATCTTACACTGGTCTGAACATCCTTTTATTTTGAAGTCAGATGTGACTTTGATCCGCTGCGTGTGAGGCTGCAGTTAATCCCTCTGTAGGTTTGTCCTCCCAGAGGTCTGAAGATGAGATTGTATTGGCTCATTCTGAAAGAAATGGCCATGTGTGTGTAAATGTGTATCAGTGGGTGGGGTTGCCTCAGCAGGAGAGCAGAGATGGCCCTGTCCCAAAAACACAGGAAGCTGCAGGGTGGGTTTGGAGGGTGTGTTTTGCTAGAAATCGACAAGAATCGTGAGAACAAGTGTTTCCAAATGTGTTTGTTCAACAATTTACAGTCATGCATGGAGTTTTACACCTGCTAGTGTGTACATATAAAAAAGGTTCATTTGGGTGTGTCTAAACACAGACTGATATACACAAAAATAGTGTACATACAGTACAAAACAATGCATATGTGCATAAGAACATTGTGTTTGTTTTTGGCATGTGAGAGAGATAGAGAGAGTGAGAGTGCTTGGTACATTGGGGTGGAGAGGAAATGGTGACACCCTGAGAGAGAAAGAGAGGGAAGGGCTTAGGTTGTGGCCCTCTGAAAGATATCAAGAGAGAGAGTCAGACACAAAGAGAGAGAACCTGGGAACAGGAGAGGAGAGTTTGGCTCAGGTTGCATCCAACAAAGAGTTGAGCAGAGGGGAGAGACATACGAAGACTTGGGGAGAGAGAAGAGAAGGTACAAACCGACTGAGAAAGAGGGAATGATCAGGGAAAGGCAGGTGACTGAGAGGAGATAATAATAAGAAGAAGCAGGACACACTGGGACGAAGGGACATCAGTGAAAGTAGGTGTAATCTAAGAGAAGAGCCGGACACAAAACCTGAAGGTGTCACATTTCTGTCAAGCAGGTATCCTGATTTTCATGTTATGCTGTAACTGCTGGTTTGTGCATGTGTGCATTAAAATGGTAGTAAAAAATGGCTCAACAGGTGTTCACCCGATACTTTGGAAGATTGTTCTGTTTGTTGTTATGTGATTTAAGTTTCAGGTTAAACTTAAGTTAGTTATAAAGAGATTATTGTAAATGAAGGATAATTCTGATTGCTTTTTCCCCTTATTTGTTCTAATGAAATGAGTAAATGTTCTTCACAGGACAACCTCAGTGTGTTTCTACGTGGATGTGAGGAGCTGGGACTGAAGGGCTCCCAGCTATTTGACCCTGGAGACCTACAGGACACATCCACACGCCCCACTACCAAGTAAGATATCATTGTATTGATTAAAGCACCACCCACACTCCTCTAGAAATCAACACAACATGTGCTATTGCCAATATTTATTTGGTGTTTGTTTGTCTTGTTAGGACAAAGATTGTTAAAAATCTGCGTATTGCAGTGTGATGGCTGAAGGGAAAGTTTTAGATTAGTAAAAATGAGGCAAAAAGGCAACACTTTACTTTGGTCCATCGTGATGACTAATGTTGAAATGTTGTAACTTTGGAAGCAGCAGCTAACAAAACAGTTGTGTTGACAAGAGACATGTAAGGCCTGTCATGGAGCCTTTATAGAAATATTGATAATAAAAGCCTTGTATTTTATTAGAGAGGTCATGGCTGGGTGCTGATGAATGAACATTTTGTTTGTAACACTTGCTGTGCACTGCACTCCTTTGTGTCAGTCTCCCTGCCTGTCATTCTCTTCTGCAGACAATCAAGCAGTTCACTGCAACACAAATAAGTACATGGGGAGTCAATGAAAGTTTGTATGAGCCTGAGTCAGTGAAGCAACCAACAATGGCATATCTGTTAGACACAACTGGTCTCTGTCCAAAAACAACACAGAAGTTTACATCACTTGTAGAGCCATGACTCCTGCTTTGTTGCTTGGTAACAAAGCCAAGTACATGTAGGGTTTTTTTTAACACACACTATGTGTTTGTGTGTGGGTGTTTCACTGTGTATGGTGTGCGCTGGCATCATGCCGGCTGTGTATAACCAAGGTTTCATTCACAGAGGGGGTTTAGAAAGGTGCTCTTGGAGATGGGCATGAGAGCGTGCAGTGTTAATCTTAGTTGGTCTCAGGAGCAGCTGCTTGACTGGTTCTGTCAGGACAAGGCATCATTCAAAACACTGAGGTGCCTCTGCGTGTTTGTGTACACTAATCATTACACAGCCATGGCAAGTTTATAACAATGGACATCATTGTGTTCCTGCATTGATCTGCAGTGGATTGTTTTGTTCCATTAAGAAAAGATTGTTTTGAAAAAACACACGTTTACTGAGAATATCTGGAGTGCAGCAGAAAACTATACAGTCAAATTTAAATGGAATCTCTTGGTGTCATTGTTTAAGTGGCTCTGTGCTATTTCCAGAAGTTATGTAACCCTCTGTCGTACAGGATGCTATTTTCTTGCACCTTGTACCCATGTCAGGAAACCGGTCTCTGCTCTTCACCCTGGAGTATCTGGGCAGGTGTTTACTCATCTAGGAAACGGCTTTGGACAGAGAAGACAGGCTGTGTCTGGTACATTATGAGCGCAGGCCTGAAATATCTCCTGTTCCTCTGCGTGTTGATGGAAACAGATCGATTTCCAAGATAAGTGACAGTTTGCCAGGCAGTCGAGAAGAGGGGAGAGAAGCCGTGTCTTTCAAAGTTTTGAAATTCTGCAAACAGAGAAATTTTAATTTGTAAAAGTGTTGAATGCAGTTAGTTTATTAAATGAAATGTAAATTTTTTTCTGTTTAATTCTTTTACACACTTTTTCTGGTGTAGAGAAAAAAAACAGGAAAGAAACTGGTAGAATGTGACAGATGTGCATGCTAACCGGGCCCCTAAATATGATCTACTACCATGTGGAATCTGTAGTGTTTGTCCTTCAGAAGTTTGCTTCTATAAGGTGACAGAAGAGAAAAGCAACCTGTCTCCATGTTTATTTAGTCTGCTGACAGAAAGATATGATGATGAGTAGAGTTTGCAGTTCATCCCCTCCAGCTACTATCACCTTGTTCTCCTCTTCATCTCTCCCTCCTTTGTTCCTCAGGTCTCTGCTGTCATGGAAAACCAGTGAAACCGCAATTTGGGTGTCACTAGTGTGTTGAGTGAGATGGGCTCTGTGACCCTCAGGCTTTGGAAACTTAACAGCCTCATAATGTGCAGTGTGAATATAGAAGGAAGAGTTTCTCTTTACTTTAAACGAGACCCTAACATTTTGCCAATATTGATGTGGGTTTTGTCTGACAGCCCTTCTCCGTCATGTAAAGTAAAGCAAAGTAAAGAAACCTCAGCCTCTTATAGATTCTTAAAGCTCTATCTCATTATTAAGCAAAACCTTTCACCACTCAACTTCATAATACAGCATCATTATAAGCTATTTCATGCCCTAGATTTGTTTACTTCAGACATGGGGTTCCACATTTGCTTTCCTGAAAGAAAAAAGTACTTTTTCACAGCTTTCTGTTGTCAAGGAGTGATGGATTGGGGTTTTAAAAGTGTGGGGTCTCTCCATGGGCTGCACTAGACTTGCACAGCTGAGGAAAATGGAGATGATGAATTTTTAAAAACAAAATATCGAGGTATTTGTGTCTGTTTTTCTTCTGTTTTTCTCTTCTTTGTGTATTTCTGTGTTGGGGTCAGTTTTACAACTGCTTCATTCCACTTCCCATTTATAGCTTCAGGCGGTAATCCGCAGGATCCACAACTTTTCATTTTGGCAATATGACTGGCGCTAAGTGGCCGCTGCTGTGGCCTTTCTGCTCTCCACCTCCCAGAGATCAATTGGCAGTGGAAGCGTTTGGCCACCACACCGTCTGTCTGCTCTGACTTTCTGTCTTTTGTGAATGATAGATGCTGGTTCAAAATTGCAAGTTTGGAAAGGTGGCCTGACTGTTTAACACAGAGAAAAAAATGCACATAGTCCATTATATAGTTTTATCTTACATAGCTGCAGTCAGTTGGTGGAACTATTATGTATATTAAGTGCATACAGAGAATGTGCTAGTTTTTCCTGCGTGGGCTGCATTAACTACAGATAACTTTTGTTTTTGTTGCTGTTTTGTATGGCTGTGTGGGAGATGTTGTAGCTTAAAGTTGTCTGCTGTTTTCTTTATGTAAGACGTTTCAATGAAACCAGCCGAAGTCTCACTACTCTCTCTCTCTCTCTCTCTCTCTCTCTCTCTCTCTCTCTCTGTCTCTGTCTCTGTCTTGTTCTGCAGGGGAAGTGACTGCAGTCGAAAACTCAAGAATGTAAGTGACACCGCTGGATTACAGTGGGATAATTTGTTTGTATGCTAAATGTATGTTGGCATGAAAACCGTTATTATGGTCTTGCGTTTCTGTTTGTGCTGTTGTTCTACTGTTTCTGATCTTTTCTTGCTTTATCTGTTTTACACAACTCTACTTTTAAATCATTTACAGTCTTTGGTCTCTTTTGGATTCAGAATATTTCTCTGAAGTTTATTTCTTTTATCTTTTTGAGGTCTCATCCTTCTTACTGCTCTGACAGTCTTTAATTATTCACATTTATCGCCCCCTCTCTTCCCTCTATGCACTAATGTACCTCAGCATATCTCTATCTTTGTCTAATAATGCTGCTTTAATAAGTAGAGCACATTATGCTAGCCCTGCCCACTCTGCAGTCAAAGCCACTCTCCTCTGTCTCCCTCCCTCCCCTCTGTCTCTGTGATGCTGGTGCGCACCATACAAGTTATATGTGGGGCTGCAGAGCCGGCCTCGGCTGCTTGCTCTTTTAGCTGACTAAACACAGGGATTCTCGGCTACATTAAGTCAAGCATTTGCCGCTCCAGCAAATGGCTCACAGTATCCGAGCAGCCAATGCTTCAACCAGGACTACAACACTGTGAATCTACCCTGCAAGACTGCAGGACTGGGGACAAGGATTTTATAGCAGCTGTCTCTGCAACACATCAAATATTGAGAGGTGAAAGAACCAGCACTGAGAGGGATTTGCTGATGTGCTGACAAATGTCTTGTAGCTGTGAACATTTAGCAGGTAAAGGTGTGAATATGAAAAACTGCTTGTGGATATGTGCGGTGTGATGAATGGTATAGAGAATGTATGTCTGCCTGTGCCCACTACATACATCTGCAGATTGTGACATGTACTGTGCTTGCATCGGCTTGTGTTAACATCATTTGTGCGTTTTTACACATGCGTCTGAAGTGCTCGCACAGGAAACAAAGAGATTATTGTGTTTTTCCATGGAACCTCTTTGACAGGTCTTTCTGCATGTGTCATAGTAGTCAGCTGCTGAAACTGATGAGGCAAAGCAAATGTGATGCTGTGCGCGGCTTCACTGTCAGGCCTGTCGTTTCTACTCCTGTCAGTCAAAAGTCCACTGACAAAACTCCTGCTACTATGTGCTTGTGTCCAGTGCATACATGGCAGTGTTGATGTGCAAATCATACAGGCATGGATGTGGGATTAATGTCCTGTTGTGGTTGTGTAGTTGGGATCAATATGGATGTGTACAAAGCACAATAGTACACATTTCATGCTGACCCACTTCCAGTGGGAGTTGACGCGGATGTATTCATTGTAGTGTTGACACTGAAGCACCATACTTTGCTGCTACAGTGCACAGACAAACAGCAGCTGCAGTGGCACTATACTTTGATAGCATTCTTTGTAGGACTCATTTAGCATGCATGTGCATTCTCCTGATCTGCAGGCCACTTGCTTTGCTCTTCTTCCAAGTGTGTTTGAATGGCAGAAGTTGTTTACACTGACAGTCTGACTGAAATAAACACATTAAGCCATGCTGAGCTTTCTTATCAAAGCAATCCCTGTGGAGGACTGGTTGACATGGACACAGTAAATATAGCTGAGAGCACTTTGCCAACAGTGCTAAAGGTGCAGCTCATTGTGCTCTCCCTCTGGCTAGTCAGCCTATACATTCTGAGTCATAGGCATTTAGCTGACTACAAAAGACCCTGACTGCAGTAAGCCTCAGTTCCTGAGTCACATTTAGTGTTGCTTCAGAACATTAGCAAACAAACACCACTGGCAAAACATTTCTCCTTCATCTGCTTGTTCAGCGGTGTAGCTGTGTTTGAGTCTCTGAGACTGACCTGATAATTTATGCACTCCCTGCTAAGTTAGCGAACAAGCAAGTATAAATCACTTTGACCTCTGAATGGTGGCTATGTGTTAGCAGGAGAGGTGCCTGTGACTGGTTTCAGGGGCCGAACTTGCTTCGGTCTTGTCGTGTTTGTGCAGGATGCCTGTTTTAACTTTTGGAAGAGCCTGCACTGTAATGAGCAGGAAATCAGCTTGCAGTGTTTTCCAGGGAGAAAAAGTGAAAGGAATATTGTGTGTGCACTCAGACCTTCCTCCAACACAACAGTTATTATTTATAGCTGCTTTACCTATTTATCTGGGTTGTGAATGGTGTGATTCTTTGCTATATGTGTATAGTGTCCATCCACTGGAGACTTCAGTTGCTTTCGATTTGCATTTTCTTTGTCTGTTA
>JAVQJX010076913.1:0-11618 GCA_036025115.1 Ambassis agassizii
TATGGACACTAAAATGAAACTGCCGTCATCACTTAAGGGTGAGTCATCCATTAACTTTTTTGTTGTTGTTGTTGTTTTCAGTCCTCTATCAGTCATGATGCATTTAAGGACTAGTGTAAAATTAGATATTTTGTTCCTTGTTTCCACAGCATGCATTTCCAACCTGGGTTCAGAGAGTTAAAGAGACAGTTACACCAAGATGGACTATAGTTTCTAACCAGGATTCTTCATCTAAAACACTGACTCATTAATCTTTCTTCTAGTAAAAATGGCGGCAGTGTGAAAAAAAAAAAAAAAGTGCAGTTCCTACCTGGTGTTCTTTACCCATGTGTTCTGCATCTGTCATGCACAGCAGAATGTATGAAAATGTAACAAAAATGTGCCAAAAATGCATAAAAAACAAACAAAAAAAAAACAGCAGTATTTTTTCCTGCAGTCTGCTCCCTAACCCTTCATTACATGTGCTGAACGTAGTATTGAGAGACTGATTTCCTGTGGGACGACCGGCCTTTTTCCATAAAGATGCTTATCGAGGGGTCACCTGACCTTTGAGCGGTGTGGAATTAGGTTCTTAAACCCAGAGGTGTGTCCTCAGCTCATAGAGAAGGTCACAACATCATCCTGCAGCAGGGGACACCAACAGGGCTTTCATCTGCAATGTGATTTTAGCAACAAACTTTAAGACCTCTTCAATATGAATAAATAACGTCTGAGATGAAGAGCTGGTTGAGAGGGCAGGAACAAGAAAAAACAAAAAAAAAAACAAGCTGTGGCCTCACTTTAGCAAAAGGCCAACCTGTAAAGAGGCTGACATTTATCAAACAGTAATAACAAAACACAACCACATAATTGCTACAGTGCTACTTTTTTTTTCTTTTCCATTAAACAGGCCAACTGATGACAATGGTCTGAGAATTTTTTATGCTATTGTATACATGTGTTTTTTTTGTTACCTTATTGTCGGAGCTCCCATTGTGTAAGTGGCCATTTCAGACTGTGGCAGTGTTGCTATGATAAGCATTTAATGGGTTTTACAACCCTTCACTCTGAGAAAAACTGCTTTTCTGCCTCAAGGTACACTGTGAGGTCTCAAATGGAAATCAACATGACAACAGCAGCACTCACCAAAAGCCCTTTTTTTTGATTCCTTCTTCTTTCCTCCAGTCATCACAATTTCCCGTCTGTCAGCGGATCCCCATTACGAAGACGTGCTTGTGTTTTCCTATGGATGGTATAATTGCCTGGGAGCAACAGCGTCATGCTTGGCCAAGATAACAGGAAACACCGCCACCTCTGCTTTTATATATATATATATATATATATATATATATATAATATATAAAGATGGTGACACTGATGTCCTCCTATTTTTTTTCTTTTCCAGAAACAATAGATCTGTGGTTGTTGATGTGTAGATGAGGTGGACCTCGGGGGTAACACCTCCACTACGCTATATTATGTTGGTGACAATGTGATTGAGCAGTTTTGTCAATGTAGAAACTATTTGAGAGGTTGTGGTAGTGTTAAGGGGCCCTACATCACAGGCCATTCATCAATCTGCTTTGTAAACCGTGATATTTTGTACTGAATATTTATATGACACAATTAAATATCTTTCAAATCAGACTTTTATCTTTGTGTGACAGTCATGATTTCACAAGATAGGACAGTTAGCCACAGGTACACAGGTGACACTTGGAATGAATATGGAAGTGCCAAAAACTGCAGTTCCACAACTCGCCACTTGTGGGTGATTCCAAAAGGGAGTTGACCCTGTTCTATTCAAAGGAGTTGAATCAAGGCATCTGGACTTGTAGAGTCCAGATGCCTTGATTCAACTCCTTTGAATGAAAATGACCTGGATGACTGAGAACCTTCACAGACACCCTGTTCTATTGCATTTGCCATATTTGGATTAGTCTAGGAATTAGGTAGACTTAGGTATAGACATGATGGCATCTAACAAACTTTTTAGTTAGTGTCAGAGTGCAAAATGTCAGAGTTTAGAAAAACTTCTTAAAGGACTGAAGAGTTAGAAAAATTAGAATTTGGTGGTCAAAGGTCTGAGGCAACGAGGTGAACTCAGGAACCATATTCCTCCAAGTGGCAACATCACAGACTGAGAAATAAAGCTCACCTGCAGTTCCTCAAAAGAACACTTGAGGCTCTCAAATATGAATAGTAATATCTCAGGCTTGTGTGTTTTGAGGAAATTTCTTCCCGATTTGTCATAAATGCTGGTTTGTATAAACGGATTTGATTAATTTATTATGAGTAAACAAACTAACACATTGCACTTCCGAGTGCTTTTAGATCCATCACCCTCAAAGGTATGGACTGTATATATACACATTATCAGTTCTACATTTTCAGATAGATATTAATAAGACGGCTGCTCGTTGTTAAATAGCTGGATCCAGAGGCGACTGAGCTGAGGAAATTTTTAATTAGACAATCTATAATTAAGATCTGTTAGACAGCCAATCGGATTTAAGAGAGAGAGGAGGGGATGAAAATCACATTTTGATTATTAGTGGATGAGTGGCAGATGTGAGACAGATGGTGACTGAATGTAATTGACTTTAGGGCTGTTTCAGGAACAGGATAAAAAAAAATTACTGACTGGACAAAACAACATATCTTTGATGGTTTATTTAACATTTAAATTCTACTTTAAAAACATGTATTGCCCCCTCCCCCCCACATCCTTTTTTGTCCCATGTGTTGGTAACAGTGACCTTTAAAGGAACAATTCCCCCCAAAATGAAATGTTTATATTGTTGCCTGTGACCTGATCGGTCTAAATAGGACAGAAAATGTGTTTGTGTCACCAGATATATCCTCTAGTACACACACTATGCACAACGTACTCACACAAATATTAAGGATATGATAGGGGTAGATTGGTCACTTATGCTTGGGTGGCTAGGATGCTCGAGAAATTCCACAGTTGCTGGGTGGTAGACGGTTAAAAAAAAAAAAAAAAAAGTTCCTCATTGAAAAGAGACGTGATTTCTAAAAACAGACATTACTATTGTGATCTTCCAATTGTTTTTTGTTGCTTTATGTAAAATAACTCCAGCAAATCTAGCTACATTTGTTAGGATGGACTGCCCTTTAAATTTCATTATTAGGCATCAAACATAAACATAAGACAACATAAGGCCACCTCTGATGGTACTACAGAACTAAACAGCATAAAACATGACAGGCTTCATTTCTCATTCTGTTTGTCCCGCTCTTATTTTGAAAGAGAGGTCCTTGGCTAATCCTCTCCTACAGTCAGTCATCCCTCCAACTAGTGCCACCTTCATTTTTGCTAACTCTTGCCTGGAAAGCAGCATCATCATCAGCATGGGTTTTCCCTTTTCCATCTCCTTCGACATAGAAAAAAAAACAAAGAGGCGCTGTCACTTCCTGCATTCCTCCGCCTCGTCTGTCTCCTTCTCCTGCCGCTCTCGCTCTCGTCTCATCTCCTTCAGCTCCTGTCTGTATTTCCGCTCGATGAAGCGCTTCTGATGAGCCATCTGTGGGAAGTTATCTGGTACAGGGAGAGGCAGAGCAGGGGAAACAGAGAAGTCGACCAAGGAGAACAGATAAAGAGAGAGAAACAGAGGCAGGGGTGTGAAGAGACAAGGTCAGTTTCCAACTGGGCGAGGACAGCAATTCAAGGATCAGATTGCAGCATACTGTAACGTTTCATCACTTGAGGGGGGGTGGGGTCAAACGAGCAAAAACATTGAGATTAAATTGCCCCTTGTGTTGTTTTTTCATTAATAATGATGAAGTAACAAGAAATTAGACAGGCCTTGTTTGGTCTCAGTATAATGACTATGAGATCTGATAATTACAAGTGAACATTTCGAAATGAGATCTGTAATAAGATGGTGTTGTGTGACAGCAGGAAAAAAACAAAGATACAGGCTGTTAACATACAAGCTCTTTTTAAAAAAAAAAAAAATAATGTTTTGCTCTTTTTAAACTGTCGCATGCCACTAAGTTGGTATCCAACCAGGGAAAAGGAAAAAAAAATGAATCTGGCCATTTATTTCCAAAGAGAAGTTCTGAAGTTCTGCTCTGTGCCAACTTGGCTTAGAGACGAAGATGAAGATGATTTTGAATTTCTTTTTCATATTTTTCAGCATGTTTTGTGAAATGTGAGACTGTAGATGTGTAATTTGCAAAAGGTAACACGTCAACAAGAAAATATGACAAAATGTTGCAACAAAAATTTCAAAATAATGCTCAGTAATATTATGTGTGGAATTACACATAAGATGTTATTTTGCAGGTCAAAAAAAGTTCCCAAAACTGCAGTTCCTATCAGTCCACTTGAGGGCAGCTCCAAAAGTGAGTCAATCCATATCCAATATCCAACTTTACAGCAGAAATAAATATGTTTACACCCTAAAATTATATGCTGTATGGCCATATAACCTATTCAGAATTAAATAAGGTGAAGCATTATTGCATCATAAATATTATTCAGTCTCTGGGACTAACTCACTTTCAGACACAGCCTCATGTGGCCACTCAAGGAACTGCATGTATTATTTCTGCATCTTCTTGCTTCCTGGTCCGGACAGACATGAATGTTCACAGTAAAATGTCTACTTATTTAGGCATCTAAAGCTAGATTCCGTTTGGAGTGTTGTTCCTTGTCTGAAGTTAATTTTTACTTAAATAATTAGCTGAATCATTTTACTCATAAAGTTTTTGGTTTTACTGCAAAGCCCCAGCTTTCATATCATGGCAGAAGTAGCTCCGTTCACTCATATACATATACATATACATATACACACACACACACACACACACACACACACACACACACACACACACACACACACACACACATATATACACATACATACATATATATTCATAGCGCGGGTAATTTTCCATTAAGTGTTTACATCCCTGTCTCCCTGCTGCACTCTTCAATTTAAAACAGCACGCATGACAGCAGCCCACTGACTTGTCTCCTGGCTGAGACACACTTTTTTGACTGTGCAGTTTTTCCAGTCACTGACCATGACCATGCAAACTCAAGACAAATTAGTCTTTCAATACCTTTTTTCCCCCTCCCATACAAGTTTTAAAGAGAGGCTATGGTTGGAAATAAAGTAGAGTTATCTGTACCCCAATAAAAAAATCCATTTTCTAAAGTGTTTCAATAAGAATTTATTATATTATATTGGCTCTACGTGGCAGCGGTTATGGATTAAATGAGAATAAAACTCATATTCATCACATTCACTGTCTGATTGGTCCGTCAGCCACAGACGTCAGCAGACAATTTTGTAAAGATCTTTTTACTCCAGGCTTATCTTCAAATTGTCACTGTCTCATTTTGGAGTGGACTCCACACTTTTGTTGGATTTGAAATCATTCAAAACAACGGAAAACATGGCACTCAGGGCCATGAGTTGTATCATGGGTAGATAGTGTACAATATCTACTGATAAACAGGAGAATTTAATTATTACTATTGTCCACACTGTGTGGACGTACAGCTGATAATATGGCCCCTTAGGGTTCAAGCAACTATCTGGATGTGGATCCTGTTGTGTTTTCTGTACACAGCTGCAGCGGAAACACATCCACAGGGTTCTCACATACAGGAGCCTCAAGAGTAACCATTGTGTTAAGAATACACACACGTTATACTGTGGATGTGCCAGACAGCTGTGGACACCTGGGACACATAGCTGCTCCTGTCTTAGACCGAAATCAGCACTCCATACATCCACAATGGATCTGTAGGATCGTGTGTGACACACTTTTTCTTCATCCATGCATTTTAAATCTAAAGTTTGAGTGTCCTTTTCTTGGAATGTAATTTCAGATGGTTGTTCACATGTAACCTTGAGTGATTGTGTCCAGTTTCTACTATTTTCTGTCAGTTTATATACCAACCATTAATTGGCCCACGTTTAAAAAGAAGAACACATTCTTCAGCTGATTGTCAGAAAGAATTGTCCACGAGCGAAAGACTGTGTAGTGCTACTTCTAGTCATCTAAATTCAAGAGGCTCCTATGGTAAATGAAATGGCCAAAAAAATGCAATTTACATATTATATGTGTCAGACTTGTGAATAGGAAAGGATAATGTATTCTTCCTCTTGGAACATTCTAATTTGTCATTATAAAAAGAGGAGAAAATGCACGATAACAGCAATATCCTATTAAAAAAAAACAGAGAGAGAGAAGGACCAAATGAAAAAAAAACATACATGCACAGACACACAATGCAGTTCAATATGCTTTCAATGAGTAAGCAACACTTGGTGTGCCTCGAAGAGAAAACTACATATTGCAGTTAAAATATGGAAATACCAGCAGTTTTTCCCTGGGATATGACTTGAGAATAACTCACTTGAGAGAGAGAGAGAAAAAAGGCTTCGGCCATTTACATTGTTTAACATGCAGCACAAGAGCGATCGTCAAAGAATGTGCCTGCTAAAGAATACATAGGGCTTTTCATTTCAGTCTGTGTTGAGAATTCTCATCCGTCCGGCGCTCTGAAGAAAAGCACCTTTGAGAAACGTCGCACTTTGCATGTTGATTACCACTGGTTAAAGTGTTAACACACATTGGTTATGCCATCATTTCTCTTAAGGACTGGAGGTCTGGTAGTAGAGGCCTGAGCGACAACAATGCAAATGCTGTGCCCGTTGACTGTGGCTATGAAGGAGATCCAGAGCATCCACAATGTCCTTTCACTCTACAGCCTAAAGCTCCGACTCAACAATAGACTGAGTCTATCACTTAGAGCTCAAACGCGCCACATCAGTCAACAAGCCAATAGTGCGCCGGCATAGCGACGCTGATGAAGGGATTTCCTTGTCATGCCAAAGGGCAAACAAAAGACTCATGCCAGTGAATAGAGATCCTGCATACTGTACTTTACTTTGCCTCTATCCAACCCATGCTTTCATCCAGAGATTAAGGGGTTTAGAAGAAGCTGAGAAAAAGAATGTAGCTCCCATCCAGCTGTGAGCCACATCGAGGCTCTTTCTTTTATTCAACACATATATGCATTGTTGGAGAAACAAGCAGCTGCAAGGGGAAAAATGGTGGGTTCTTAGAGACTTTAAACAGTAATATCTGTAAGGATGAATGATAAATGGTTTAGGCATTACCATATATATTTGATGTGGACTTAAACCTAACGGTGCATGGTGCATGGAACCTCAGGGCCTTAAGAACTCCTCACCGCAGACACCTCCATGCCTTCGTTGGCCTACCTGGCTGCTCTCAACTCGATTTGTTTGCTCTCATGTTTCTCCCAGTCTGGGCCTTGGTTAACATTTAATTCTGCCTTGACAGATACAGGCAGGAGACTGTCAAAACGTGGGCCATCAAATGAACGAAATGTGAATCAGCTGAGCCACCAGCGGATCAGCTCCAGACAAGCACATATGCACACACACACACACACCAAATATTGGGCCCTGGTCTCTTTAATGAGCTCTGAGCTGTCTGACTGAACACAGCCATGTCTCTCACCTCGCCGACACCGCTGGAGCTGCGTATTCTGTCAGCCAGGAAAAGCTCTGCAGCAGAAACAAAAAAGTTCAATCCTGCTCAAAGTGCTGCTGATACTCAAGGAGGCTTTAAATAAAACATGGAAATGAATCCTGACACGTTGCGGGGATGGTGCTTTCGATCCGAGAGTAACACAAGGTAGGGGCTGTTGTACAAGAGGAGTAATGGTGTAGCCAGCGCTGCACTGAGGGCCAATAAGAGAATCAATGACGAATTACATGACACCGGGTCTAATGTCCTTGATTAGTCTTGCTATGCGAACAAATGAAGCGAGGCCCTTGACAATCACATGAGAGACAATGCAGCTCCGACAGGAGTTGATGCGTCAGGTGCTTCTGCAAGCGGATGAGCTCAAGTCTCATTATATAAACTCACGGTCAGGAGACACGCGCATCCTTCAAAGACATGTTACAACCCTGCTCACTGACCTTGCATATGTATCTCAACAATGGAATAACAGAATATAAATTTTCAGTGAGATTTCCTGTACTGAAGTGATTAATTTAGGCTTCAACAGTGAATTATGAATTATAAAATTCCATTAAAAATATGACCTCTAAATAATGAGCTCTTTCTGTAAAAGATGGAACACATCAACCTGCAGCTCACCGCCTGAGATTTTTCTAGACAGGTGCACATCAAGGATGCAACTAATGAAGGATTTTCATTATTGACCATCTTGCTAATCATGTAAAGGTTTTAAATGCGAGGATCAGAAAACTCTTATTAATGGTGATGCCTTTGGTCATTAAGTGAAGTACAGTCACCACCCTGTTGCTGCTTGTGCACGTGTGTGTCTGTGTGTTAAAGCCAACGCTGCACAGTGAAGTGAGCCGGCTTTGCTTGCTTAATGTTATCGCTGGCTCATCTGATCAAATTAACTTGTCATTTACAAACCATTCTATCAGCTAACAAAGTAAGATGTGGGTCATGTAGCTAAATTAAAGCTAGACTGGCTGCTCATCCGGCAATCATTAGTTATACACACACACTCATACACTGTCATGTCAGCTGGTGTGAAATAACCATTGTATTTATTATTTTGTTAGAAATATCACTGGCGATGCAAGCCAGTCTTAACCAAATGTAATGTTGGCTAATAAAGTCATTTGCAAATGACATGTTAGCCTCTGTAGCATGAGCAGTCCTAGGAGATTACCGTTATCCCCTCAGACAGTATTTGGTAAGGGGTAATATTAGCAAGGAAGCTAAGATTGTCCACCTAGCTCTAACTGAAGTATGTACCATTGGTATATTGCATATTCACCCATTTACAGGACAGATAAAGCATTTGTTAAGGATCTGTTAGTTAAAATGATTAATAATTAAATCAAGTTCTTACACACAGAATCTATAGTACCTGTGTTTTCTTGATCTGTCTTTATCAGATCATCCTTTCAAAGAAATAGATCTAATTGGTGTTTCAGTAACCATTTAAATCTCATTAGAATCTTTGACTAACAGAGGTGCTCAGGAGCATGAAGGTGAAAGCTGTTCACATTGATGGTGGCTTACATGTAAATGGATGGCTTTAAATGAAGTTAAAACGCAGAGTCATTCAAAACCCTCGATCAGAACACACTTTACACCAAAGGAAAGAAAACTTGAAGAGATGATTTTAAATTAACTGACCTTTTAAAAGGCATTGCTAATCTAGTCACATGAAACAGCAATTTATGAGGGGGGAAATGTTCATTTACTAGCAATGAGCATCTATCAATCATAATGACAGAGGTGTACACTGGGGAGAGGAAATGGGAGGAATTAAGGGAGGGAGGAAGACACAGCAGAGAGAGTGTGTGCACTGAACTACGCCCCCTGATAAGGAGAGGAGAGGAGGGAGGTGAGGGAGGAAGGGAGCCAGAAACAGACCGGCTTTAAATAATAACACCCTAACACTAATGTTTCATAGAAAGTTAAAGCCTGGGTGCACAAACAGTATCAATCACAAGTGGCTGGAGGCCTCATTTATGAGCCAAATGAAATCAAAGTTTGACCTTCATGCCCTTTTAAAGTTCCACAGGTCTGTTCCAACAAAGCCATTTGTGTTCACCTCTAGCTAATTAGTTGAGTAGAGAACAAATTGTACATTTGATTAATGCGGCGGTCACAGGGACAGCAAGTGAATCCACTCCAAAAGAAAAAAAAAAACTCTTACCAAACTTGCTGTAAAGCAGAACATTATGCACATCCCCATACATATGCATAGAGCAGAATGGGAGATGATGGAGCTAGCTGGTGGATGTGTTCCTGAGAGCCCTGAAATTCTATTTTTACTTGGCAGTGAATGAGATGTTATGAATGCCCAAAAAAAACACGATCTATTCTCCTTAAGTGGTGGTTGATGAAAAGACAATGAGAAGATGAAAAACAGCCAAGCACATAGGGGATGCATAAGCAGCACCTCCTTCAGATTTGAAGAGGAGCTTGGAGAGAGTCCATGAGAGCATGAAGCTCGAATACACACAACAAAAACATACAAACTTTGCATGGCCCTTGATACATATTTCCCGCGGTCAATGGAGATGATCGACATGGTTGAGGATGCTCAGATACCACCCTCCCCCCAGCCCTCCCTGCCGTCCTTGTTTTAGTGTGTTCTCCATCTCTGGCGAGGCCCCCTGCCTGTGGTCTGGGCTCGCACTTCAAACAGCCTAATGTCCTATATGTCGCAGCCAACCAGGCTGGACAGGCCGCAGCTCTCTGCCAGCCATCTTGCATACTGTCCAGCCAAAGCTAATATTCAACACTGAGTGGAAGCGTGTGAAAGGCTTAAAAGTGTGAAAAACGTGGAAGGGAGAGTACTCACATTTCTCGAGCGCATCCATCGCAGCACCCATTTCTGCCTGTTGGATGCTGGAGAGAAGGAGAGAGAAAAAAGGTCTTTAGCATATTCAGAATGTCCCTTTTTTGAAATCCCTGTCAGAAAAATAACCCAATATTGAGAGGATTATCAAAAGTGCATTATATTTGTTTTGAAAGAGTCCCTTTTTTCCCTAAGAATCCCAGGTAACAGTGCACACATTTCAGAAAGGTAAGCCTATTGGCGGCTCTGCGCTGGGCACTGTTTACGCCTGCAATTCAACCGTCCTCCCGTATATATTATGTGGTGTGTGATCATAGCCCAGCGTCAGAGGTGGCTGGGAGCTTAAGTCATGTAAATAAAAAAACAGTAAGCTGTCAAAGATCCTATGGAAGGGACAAACTTATCGCCAGCTTAGAGCAAGAGACAGCGCTTTCAAGTAGGGGGTCGTGGAGGGGATTTTAACATGTGGATGGAGAAGGAGGGGTGTGTGTGTGTGTGTGTGAGAGAGATGTTTGATGGATTTAGGTTTCATTTCTCACAGGCTCAGCTGCAGCTTTATCGTCAACCCTTCCAACCCTGAAAAGGCCTTTGCGCAGATTCACTTTCTTTACTTTACAAAAGCCTGAATGTGTGAGCTCACACAAAGGTGTGCAGTGAAACACAAAACACACACACACACGTTTCCTGAATCATAGGTAGACCTAAACACAGCATCCCATGTGCATGTGTTCAGTGTCGCCTTATCGCTTTAGCACAAAGTGATATTTCCATAACACAGTTTATGTCAAATCAATAATGAATCGATTCATTTTCATTCTGCATAATGTCTCTCCTGATAGAATAGGCCAACAAGAGCTTAATTGCTATAATAAACACCATCAATAAAGTGCAGCCATTATTCTAAAGCCCATTAGTGTTGCATTGAGAAGGGAGCGGTGCCCTGTCTCGTTGTGTCTTATTATATTGTAGTGTCTTACTCACCTTGGGCCTTTGCCACAGCCGATTCTCTCCCCTTTGAAATATACAGCCACTGTATAAGTGCGGGCGTGCGAGGGCCCCACGGTCTGCAGGGTCCTGCAAATCCAAGAGGAGAGGGAGAGAGAGCAGAGTTGAAAGAAATGAGAAACAGAAAGGGGCAAGGACACTAAATGTATGATGTCCTTCGGAGAAATAACAAGAAAGAAGAAAATAACAAATACAATTCATCTGAAGAGAGGGAGAGAGGGAGTGAAGCTTTTAAACCATAGGACCCCCAAAATTC
>JAVQJX010077047.1:0-12068 GCA_036025115.1 Ambassis agassizii
GTTACTTTATGTTATTAAGCCCGTATTGAGAGAGATTAAATGAGAAATCAAGCCTGACTGCTTTGATGCTGCAGCCTGCATTTCTAATATGGGATGTTAAATGAAGCGCTGCATATAAAAAGATATATATGTCCAACAAAGAGGGACTCACACTGCATTCTGCTGTTTTCAGCTGGTTAAGTAAACTGTTAGCTAACAAGCTACAATATGCGGTCAAGCTAATGAGCATCACCTCTGAGGTGAAGGAGCCCAGAGCAAGGTGAGGGTCAGTTTGTGGGGCTACAGGTTACATAACAAAAAACAGGTTTTTATTCTACCACACAAACACACTGATGATTGTTCACTGTCTGAAAGAAAGGCTAAATGCTAACAAGTGGCTAACTGAGACTACAAATGATGTCATGGAGGTGTTTGTACTGTAGAAGAAGTCAGAGCGCTAAACTTCCTGATGTTGTAGTCATGTGACCATGCTGTAGTTAGCATAGCATTATCCTGTCATGAGATGCTAACTTCCTGGTTAACCTACAAAAATGCTAAAAGTAGTTAAGGAAATGCTTCTAGATGTAACACACACTGTAGCATCCTCTGCGGCTATGTCCCTGTTAGCTTTCCACAGTTCACTGCTGATTTCTAAAAGTTATTGCACCAAAAAATATGTTTAGAATAAAAGTATAACTAACATTTCTGATAGTTATTGTGTATGGGCTGTTGGGAATAATGTGGTTTGGGCACGGCACCAAAATTCAGCTGCACAGCTCAGTGCTGCTCCTAAAGGCTTTACTGATGCTGATAAAAATCTGCCAGCAAAGTTTTTTTTTTTAAAAAATTTGTAGCCTGTTAAAATGAGACCCTGAAATAATCTGCTTTTGTTGTTTTTCAGAAGATGTGCTCCCTCTGCACCTCTTCTAACTTTTATCTCTTGAGTCAATACCCTGTGATTTACCTTCACTGTCAGCCTCTTATCTTGATCATTTGAAGTGCTGTTTACACACACTGTATCAGGACAGTCTGCACCTTTGTGCACATCCATACATTGTAATGTATGGATGTGCAGCTGTTCGTTATCTTAATTAGATGTGACATGTTTTTATCAGAGTATTTCTCAGCAACACTTTGTCACACACACACAAGCAGCTGGCATCTTCTAAAAGGAGAGTTTGTATTTTTTTTTTTTTTTTTTTTACAGATATTTGAATCACCTGTGATGGAGAATTCCAGAGATATTCAAGAGAAAAGAGGAGGTGTTGATTTGGACACATCCATCACACTTAAAGTGTGTGAGCCATGGCTGACTGCCTCGGCTGACACAGTCTTCCAAAAAACAAGTTGAGCTCTGATCCTCCGGCACTCCTTTTCACATTCTTCCTTTGTTCTTTTAAACAAGGCTCCAAAGCTGCCACAGGAGGAGGGAGGAACCAGAGGCAGGACAGGCATTCACAAACATGATAGTGGTGCTACATCGTATCCTCGACAAGAAGCTGCACATCAATCTCTCCTCAGAGCTCCAACAGGCAGGTCATGTCTGCTGGATGGATGGATGGTGTGACTTTCACGGCGCGTTATGAGCCAGCGTTACTGTGACTTCTGACCTGTGATGTCAAGGTTTTAGCGCTTTCATGACCGGACACATGATGCTGTGAAGTCAATGATGTGACTGTGTGTGGGTGAAAATGGCTGTAGTGCATCTGTATGCAGCTGGCAGAGGGCGAGCGGGCTCCCTAATCACAGTAAAGCTATCAAAGCTTCAGAGCTGAGAACCAAGAGGACTGCAGAGCATGGTGAATCAGCCTTCACAATGACACACAAGTCATTTCAATTACAGTCTAATTTACTGCACAATGCAATTTTCCTCTTACTCTGGGTCATTAGCACTAAATTAAAGTGTTATTTTGTGCAATCAATGAAATCTTTCACAAAAGCCAACTGAGTGGAAGCTTCTTCTGCCATCCTAGAAAGAATTTGTTGCTAAAATGCTGCAAACAGACCAGTCAGAGCGGCTTTAACATGACTTTAAGCTGCTGTATACATTGTTGAGCAGAAAAAAACACATTACTGTTCTGTTTTCTAGAAAACTGCCTGAAAAATGAGGAAGACAAAGCTGCATGCTAAGCCGGAGTCAATCATGGCTGACTGTTGGAAGCGCTAAAACCTCGACACAAAGGCTGCAGCTTTCTGTAATACAGCATGCTGTATACATACAAAGCTGTACAGTAAGGCTTTGATCAGGATGTTTACAGGCTCACACTGACAGTGTTAGCATGGCCGCATGGTTTAACCATCCTGCTAGCACAAAAAAGACACAATCCAAACAGAGTTCACACACATGAACAGACCTGCTAATGCAAACTAATGACCACCGCTTACACACATGTTCTGGGTCAATTGCATCACACACATATTCATACACACTTTGAAAATCAACACCAACTGTTTCAGTGCTAACGTGCATTTAGCTGTTTGCTGCTCTTCAAACTGAGGCTACAGTCAACAGGAAGTCTTAAATCAATGATATAGAAGCTAAGCTAACAGTTGATCAACAGCAACAAGGACACATCACATCCAGTCAGAGAATAACAAGCTCTCTTACAGGTAGCTACCAGGCTAACTCCACAGACTATAAAACAGCTCATGTGAAACACTCTGTGTTTCCATGGTTAAAATCTTAAGCGTACCAAACCGTACTGCTTTTGGACACCCTTCTGTTAGGGTACCGGTTTGTGGTACGGACTGTCGTCCCCGTGCATGTGAGATAGCATCTAGAATACAAACACAAGGGAGCCATTTTTAAATATTAAGCCCCGATTCACAATTGATTTCATGAGACCGTGCTGTGTGAGACATCTCATGTGAACGGTGACAACAGTTCTCGACTAATTGTACAGCAGTGGGCGTGTCTCTAAACCGTACCATAAAACCGGCACCCCAACAGAAGGCTGCCCAAAACCACGGAGAAACAGATAACTGCACACCGAACTGAACTGTACCGCACCGCTTGGTGGAAACAAGGCTTTAGACCTGCTCAGGCTGTGGAGGAGGGACCACTCACACAAAGTATAATACGCTTTATTTTAAGACCCTAACCCTTTCACCTCAACATGCAGCTCTGTGGGGGTTAACTCAGCCCCCGGAGGCTGCAGAAGGAACTACATGTTTCTGATACATGGCTTCATTTCCCCGTCTGAGAGTTCTACATTCCAGCTCCAACATTTGGTGTTTGGCTTCATTCTAGTGCAGCAGGAAACCTGCTAGAGCACAGCACCATAATCCCACAGCTGATTGTGAAAAGCAGCGCTGCACTATACAGAGAATATGTGAGAGCAGGACTGAGCGAGGCCCTGAGGGGTTCGGCTTATCTAAAATGTGCAAAGTGCACTCTGAGAATAAACTGTAAAAAGGGGAGCCGCTTCTCCCCATGATAACTGACAAATGTGCACCAAAACATCCCATCAGCCTCTCCGTGTGACCTCTGCAGGGATTATCACGCCAATTGTAAAGCAGCGGTTGGTGCATGTGGTGTTGGATCCTGCCTCATCGGTTCTGCTCAGCGGCGTCACCAACGTAGGGATGGAATTTCAATGACCCTCCCGGTGTGGAGCACGGGGAGTCGTTATTGAGTATTGATGGTTCACAAGAAAGCGATACAGCTGAGTAGCTCTGTCTCCTCCCTGCATGGTTAGCTCTGCTCCTGCTGCTGCACATGAGACGCTGACATGGTTTGATGGCGCCGCCCGCCTTTGTGATCCCAGTGGATCCATGTGGTCTTACCTGCTAACGAGGAGGATGCTGAAGAGAGTCCCTCCAGATACAAAGAGAGCCATGGCTTCTGAAGTAGTGGAGACACCAGGTGAGGATTATCTGTGTGGAAACACAAAGGACACAAACATTCACATGTATGAAAACCTGGATCACAGATCTCTCTCACAGAAGTGTTGGGCAGTCTTCTTTGGACGTTTTTCTGAATCACACCGGAGCGAGCAGTGATGCGCCTCGGGGACACACTCTGAACAGCATAACGACCTCTGCGTTAATGACTTCACCCCAGCTCCATACGTCTGTCACTATAAGCTCCAGACTGGAGTGAAAAAGTAATAAAGCAGACTTCCTCTCTTGTTTCCCTGCACCCCCACTCTGCGCCTCTCTTAAGATGAAAGCAGACAGAAAACCTTCAGAGACCAGAGTGACTTAACCAGCGAGACCTACGGAAGGCAGGCCGGGCCAGCCGGGGAAATATTGAATGTAAAGTTGAAACTTCAGTGGCTGTGCTGTTAAAAGTGCCTACAATGGTGGAGGGTGAGAATACAGTAAGACTTGTTGGTGGTAAATTGACATTTTGGAGAGGATTTGGTTACATAACACAACAATGCAGAGTGTCACACTCTTTAAACAGTACAGCACAATGTGCACTAAAAACAGCAGATTTGGCTGTCAGGGGATTATCACAGCCTGCTATACATTCATAACAGAGAGTGTTTTTAAAGCAGTGTTTAACACAGCAGCAGAAGCAGTGATGTTTAGACATCTGAATCCACAGTGATCAAACTCAAGACGGGTTTAGCTGCAGTCCAACACTGGGGGGACACAGTCAGGACAGGAAGTCAACAAATACTGTTAAATATCCCAGCAGACACCAGCTGTTTATATGCTTTAATCATGCATATTATAATTAATTATCTGTTAATTTTAGAGAGACCACTGCTTCATCACTCTCATATCAAGTCCTACAGACATTAGGGACTTTCTAATACTGATGTTTCAAGTTTACTGTAGTTCAAAGACTGAAGAGATTGAATCCTGTTTTCCATCCAATGACTGCATATAATCTGAATTCTTGTTGCTCCCCATCAAAAGTCTGTGCTCTTCCTCATCGTCTCAGACTCCTCAAGACGCTTCCTGCACACACCTGAGGACATGTCCACACAGAGACGAGCTCAGATGTGTTTGCCAAAGTTTTTAACCTATAAGATAAAAAAATGTTGCCATGTTTCCACAGTGATAACACGCTCCATCTGCCTCAAACCAACTGTCTTATTCTATGTCTTCATGAGGACAAAGTGGAGATCAGGACAGAGCAGCTGCAGAGGTCTCAGGGAGACTTCATTCCCCCAAGTCTGTGTGAAAGTGGAAAACAAAGTCAGACCAACAGACGCATAGAATCCTCTACATTAAAAAGAAATCCTGGGCTCATTGCAGGCATTGATTTATCAGTGTTTATTTAACTTTGAGAACATCTAACAACTCACATCAAAGCCTTTAAACCTGTTTTAATGAATAAAAAAGGAGCATTCCACCAGCTTATAACGCTCAATTTATTATAATAAAGAACAAACAAACATTTGGATTACAAGGTGCTTTTTTGCTTAAACCCTCACGAGCAGGCAGCCATTACACATGATTATCTATACATGCAGCCTGCTGATGCATTAAAGGCTGGAAGCCATTCAGTCAGTACATTATAGCACTTTACAGTACACAGGGGGCCGTGGACAGAGCGTTTAGCAGCAGGTTAGCTGAGGCTCTCACTGAACAGTGTATACAGTGTTTGACTCAGTTTCACAGTTTAGCTGACAGTAAAAGAGCTCACAAATAAAGCGGGTTCTTTGTGCCGCAGGTTAGACTTGCCTCAATCTTAACGGATGGTTATCTCCACGTGTGTCTGTCAGAAACGGTCCTGGCGTCCTCTTCAGCTCAGTGACCACTCTGACAAAGGACAGTGCAACGTGGGAAGAGGGGGAGCAGCGCTCTGAAGGGATGCCCGTCTTTCATCTGTGACTCAAACTGTCGGCAATGTGATTTTAAGCCGACTTGAAAAGGGCAGCAGCAAATCTAAAAAGATATGTCAGGCAGAACTGAGTCACTTGGTCTAATTCTCTGGCTTTTCTCTCCTTTGTTGCTCTTCTAGGTACTTTATTCCAGGCATGCTGAAAGAGTCACATCAATAGAACGTCAACCTTTGTGGCCTCCGAGCTGCCAGTCCAGACCCACATTCACCTTCCCTTCATTTTCTCACTGAAGTACGGCAGCACAGAGAGTTCACTTTACACTTCATTAACATCAAAAATACACCATGAAACCATTTCCTGCATGCTTTAACCAGTAGTAACACGCTACTGTCTTTACTGAGTGGTTGCATAAAGAGCCTCCATGTTTATTGACACACAGCCGTTCCCGTTTGGCATCTAAAATGTTTTTAAACTCTCATTTTAAATGTGTTACCAGCTGGGTGGTACTTTTTATAGGGAGGCTGCATTATGAGCCACACTGGGGATACATGTTGTTGCCATGGAAACCACCATTGTTCTTCTTCCTGAGTTCCACCATGAACTGTGGAGTTTACTGTGTCACTGTGGTTCCATCCACTGAATGGTCAAAGAGTCTTTTATTTTGAAACATTTCATCTATTTGCATGTCCTTTTTGCACAGCAGTCTGTCTGCAGCTTAAAATTAAGCCCACAATCCAGCTAGAATAAGACTTATGTAATGCAAAAGAATGGATCTGTAACCCATTTGAGGACAAGGATCAACCTGATCTGACCTACAGGAAGTCTGTGTCCTATAGCACATCCTACAAATGTGTCCTTCTGCCCCCTCATTGGGAGACAGGCGTTTTAGCTCCATATTGGACAAGGTTTGTCCTGCAGGTCTCTGTGTGGCTGGTATGTGAATGATCTTTTTAGGTAAAAAGGAGCTGGAGTATTGTTAGCAAAGTAAGCTATTAATTAGCCATGTAAGCATGCTTTTCTATTCTTTGGATTATTTTGGCCTTCCTCCTTCGTGGCTCCAAGAAGATTTTCATAAAGTGATTACAATATCAGTCTGATCTTCTGTGAGTCTGTGCTCCAGGTCTGTGAAGCGTAGATGCAGTTACCAGAGGCAGAGGAGGAATATCTGCCTGACAACATATGTGGAGTGACAACAGGCTCACCTCTGGACAGACGAGCAGACCAGATCTCTACAAACGCAGCATGAGGGCTCGCAGCCGTGTTCACGCACCTGAGCGGAGGAGACAGAGAGCGCTGATGGTCTGTTTCTACAGACTGAGCTAAGGAGACATGTTGTGTTTGGATTAGTGCATGAGTTACAGGCTGAGAGCTCAGTGCAGATTCTGAGGTACACACTGTTACATCAGCTCTGCTCCTTCAGGCTGTGAGTTAGCCGCCACAGAACACTGCAGAATGAAGGACAACTGACCAAAAGTAAACGGACAGCATATGCAGTCTGGTTTTAGTTGTAAAGGTGCAACCCTGGAGTTGAAGCTTTAGAGCAGATAATGAGGATTGAGATGAAAACTGGGTGTTTATCTGCACAAAAAAAAACAAAGAAATGATCTTCACAGTTTGATGAAGAACTTATCACCGTTTATCAGACTTTACAGATGATTAATGGGACAAAAACATGGAGGCTGGTGTCCGTTTTATCTCATGTAACTCCTGCTGAGCAGACGCAGGCTTCAGATCGTGTTGCACTGTAAGAGAGGCTGAAGATGCAGAGTGAGGCTCCTGCTTCTCGTCTCACAGCTGCAGACTTTCTTTCTTCAGAGATTCCACAAGTACGTCGAAACAAAAATAGCTCTAAAAGAATCACTAATGTGCGAGCGAATGAACGGAGTCATGGATCATTTGTCTGTGTGGTAGAACAGCTTCATCTGCTCATCAAAGTCTCACAGCGAGGCGTCTCAAACCCATCTCTTATTATATATAAAGGGACTCCTCAGCTCACCTCCTGACAGACGCCCTGTCCCTCTGTCAGAGAGACATGAAGGACCCTGTGGACTTCATCAGGGCGGAGGCCTCTCCTCCTCCTCCTCCTCTCCTCCATTTCATCTGACTGAGTTACTTCTCATCAAGGCAAACGGGTCTCTGGTGTCTGTCACTCTGCGTTATTATAAGGCTGAGCTAGCAGCATGGCTGCTTTAACATACAAGGTGGGGAGGAAATGTGCATGCTTGCAAATACAGCAGAGTTGACAAGCGAGAGAGCGAAGAAACAGGATCATTAAAAATAGACGAGGAGGAACGCAAGAAAACACCTGTGGAGGCACAGAGACTTTACAGATAAAGTTGATCATAAAAATGAAGGAGAAGGCAGAAAGAGTGCGCAGCTAATGCTAAGCTAACAGCTAACCAATCAGGCAAAGACATACTGTATCTAACTGATGTTTTTCACACATGAATTGATGTGCTGCTCACAGCAGGAGGCTGCTTCAGGTGAGGGGCAGGACTCTGCTCTCCTGAGGAGGAGGAGGAAGAGGAGGAGGAGGCTTTGTTGGACATGAATATACAAACATGTTTTTTGTATCAGCAAAAGCAAGATGGAAGCCAACAGAAAGCCATGCAAAGCTGTTAAACTGAACACTCACAGTACAGAAACATGAACGTCCATGATGAAGAGCTGTTTCACTCAGTGCGTGTGGGTGGAACTGAAGTATGCAGGCAGTCCTGCTCCAGCCTTTAAGCGTCATTAATGATAATAATGTAGGATTTGGATCATTACTTAAAACAAATGAACCCGTTTATATGATCTGTGAGGACTGCAACCCCCCAGAGGCCACAAAGGGAACTGCAGTTTTAGCTTCACCTGCCTGGCTCAAACATCAGGCGTGGAGTGCACCAGCTGGGCAGAGAAAATCTCCTACACCTGCCTTGGCAACATCTGACTCTGTATCTGGAATAAAACCAAGTGCTTCAAGCCTGATTAACCATAGTGTGGTGATGCTCGTCCATGTGAATACATGTAAGGACGCATATATCCAAAGAACAAGCCAACATAGAGCTCTATGTCCATGTGGTAATCTCCAGTATCTATTAATCCCCTTTCTGAGACTGATGCCTCCTTAATCTTACACACTTCCCCTGTTTCTGTGTATCTACTGGCTGCTTGCCGTAGTGTCTAAAGAGCCCGTGTCATATGTGTTGCTGCAGGCAGGACTTGTCACCATGATAGCTGAAAATGGCAGTGACACATGGGAAATGTTTGTCTCCTAAAATATCTTGTGTCTTCTCAACCTAATTGCAACGCTGCATTTTAAACATATAACCTCAGTACAGACTCTCAGGTGAACCCTTTCATGCACCAACTGGGAGCAGTTCAGAGGTGTGGGAGAGTGTTTGAAGTCGATTTGGAGAACATGCCAATGTTTCAGAGGGCTGATAAGCTTCAGTTGATTCATCAGTTCAACACTGAAACACAACGATGAACCACCGCTCCACCTTTGATCCAATAAGCCGAAGGGCAGCGGTGAGGACTGACCACACATGACACAATGCCAAAGAAAGGCCCTAATAAGACAAGATGTGCTTCAAAAGACAGATACGAATCACCGTCAGGCCCCAGTCCAGTGACACAGGACAATAGTCCCATTTAGAGCACAGAGAGCAGTCGATCAGCAGCTAAAAGAGGCAAAGAAATCAATACAGAGACAGAAGGACGGAGCCGCCTGTCCACTCCAACACTTCCATTTGGAGCAGAGTGGTTTTTCCACCACCATGTCCATCTGAGAGACAGACATGTCACTCAGTCTCACTCTGGAGTCTTGATGATAACAGAGCCTTTCCATTATCTCTCACTCTTATGTAAATCTCATTCCTCTGTGGTCAGCCTGCACAAAGGCAGCTGGCAGCTACACCCCCACTACTCCACCCTTTAAAAAAATCTTCACCAATTAAGTATGCCTTACAATCTGTGCTTGTTCTGCTGATTACATGCATTATCACTGTGGCAAATATACTTTGAGAAATGAAAGGAGGACTCGGGGAAGCTCGGGCTTCATGGAGCATTAGCATGATTTTAATTACAGTTTTTTATCGCAGTGGAATCGTGGTGTTGCTGGGAGCATTTGTCTGCAGACTTGCCAGCATAGCTGTGTTTATCAGCTGGCTTGTAAATGTCCACAGGAATCAGTGGTTAACCCTGATAAACTCTACATTTCTCAAATACACACTTTCTATTAAAAACCCTGCCTACATTACCTTCAGTTGGTCTCCATGAAATTTCATCCCTGACCTTCACCTTTGATTGCTGCCAGTGGAAAATTGTGGCAGTTTGCTTTATGAGCTTGACCACAATTGGAGCAATAATAAAATAAAAATATCCCCGTGGGTGAAAAAAAATCAATCAGTAAATTAAAGGCTGGAGTGCCTATAAGCACAAACTTATTAACCTCATAACCCTCATTCACATCAAGGAGGAGAATCTGCTCCGCGCTGCTGCAGCACTCGTTTCAATTGCAGAATTTGGAGATCAAGACGCACACGTGTGCATGAGTGTATACACAGACACACAGGCACAGTGAATCCATTTTTAGTGACACCTATCAGGATAATCTTGGAATTAAGAAGCAGCGGATTTCTGAAGAGTTTTGACTGAAAAAGATCAAAGTTTCCATTGTGTGCGGACTTTTGGTCTCCAGCCTGCTTCAGACGGCATGCTGCGTTCAAAGGAGCGCGGCTGAGCAGGGAAAAGGCGCACGGAGGAAAAAAAAATCTAAAATAAACAGGTGCCACCATGAGTATATGCAAAACGCACGCACACAATAATGAACAACGAACTTTACCTGTACCTGAAGATCAGCGCGAGCGAGCCTCATATGTCAGCGCATCCTCGGATTTTAGGCTCCGTAAATGTGAGATGGTTCCGTCAGATGGGCGCTGCTACAGCCGCCACTTCATCCACTTTTCCTTTTTTTAATGACAGCACCTGCTGATACGCGCGTACATATGCCCGCACAAACAACTGGTTGTGCTCTGTCAGCAGATTCCCATTATCCACTATGGGCTGGACGCGCCGCTGCGCAATGACGCACGCCATGGACTCGCAGCTGATTTGGAGTCTCCAAAGCTGCGCGAGATGAGTCCCAGACAACCTGTCATGAATCTGGGTGCTGTGCACTATGGTAATATGGGAGGGGTGTGTGTGTTGGTGTTTTATGCAACAACCCCAAACCAGAAGGATGCCCCCCCCCTCTCCTTCCTTCAGAGGACATGAACATTAAGACTCCAGTGATTCACATTTTTTATGCCACAGTAACATAACTGCATCTGTACTGACACACAGCTTAACTGTTGTCGTTGTGACTCTATTTTGGTGCTTTGAAGAAATCAAGTGACAATAATCACGTCAGTGCACATTTAATGCTTCACTGCAGCACTTAAAGCAATTATACATCCTAATCAGCCTCACTCAAAGAGAAATATGTGGCTCTAAACAGAGGAGGACGCTCACAGGCTACAAGGCTACAGATCAGGATGGAGGAGCCACTGCCAAGGTGCTGGTCTCTGATGGATGGAGCTCGACAACCAGCCAACCCCAGGCCTCACCTATTTTTCTCTGTGTGGGCGTTTTTGAAAACACTTCCATCCACATCCTCCCCTTGAGGGGAGTGAGCGGCGGTCAGTCAGGCAGCAGCTGATCCGATCTTCAGCTCACATGTGTGCTGTTGGAGTTCAGTCAGTGTGCGTGGTAGAACAGGAGAGCGGCCATGAAAAGGGCCACCATCCAAGCGGGAGAGGGGGAAGCTCCTCTGTTAGCTTCAGGGAGACTCCGTGGCTCATCCTGACCTCCAACATCAGCAAATAGACATCCATCCCTGTGGGGACCATTAAAGCATTAGCATTCAAAGTAACCTTACATCCACCCTTCTTCTTTGAACTTTGATTTTCATACACAACCATCAGCAGCTCTCTGTTGACATCAGAGGTCAGACTCTTAGTAGCTGAGAGAAAGAAAAGGAAGTCAAATAAGACCTGGTTCCAACCAACATCTGCAGAAGACTCAGAACAACAACAACCTGAAGAAGAAGAAGAGCAGAGCGGGTGCTGCTCCTGTCCGCAACAACAACAGCAAACTGAGGCTACAATTCACACAGACTCACCAACATTGGACAATAGAAGAAGAAAAAACGCCGCCTGGTCTCATGAGTCTCCATTTCTGCTGCCACATTCTGAATGTAAACAACTTAAAAAGTGAGGGATCTAAACTAGAACCTTGAGGTCCACCACAAGTCATTCTACAGCTTGAACATGATGATTCACTGCAGTCAAATGTCCTCCACAGTCAGTAGGTCTCAGTCCAACA